>JAHXMQ010012342.1:5123088-5151466 GCA_020466415.1 Ammodramus savannarum pratensis | reverse complement strand
TATGAAGAGCAGGCCTGTTCCTAATCTTTGGTGATTAGTACATCTGCAGCTCCTCAAAAAATAAGGAATGAGTTAGACCTCAGGAACATAATTTATTTTTAGTATTTTAAAAATCCTTACTGGTCTAATAAAATCCCTGTGTTTTAGCATATATATGAATGTAGACATTTTAGTAAGGTTCTTTACCATCCATGATGGGGCGAGTCTCTCAGGAAACCTTCAGTCTGGTACAAGAGGATAATTTGGATTAGTTTTATCACAAAGAGTAATTCAGCATGAACTACTGGGTGCTGTCAAAACTGCTGGCAGTTTATAACCAAATCCCATATAGTGTAATTGCAAGGTTTTGTTTTGACCAAAGGTCCTTATAACCACTCTAATGATGGCATTTCCTTTCACAATGGCATTTATTTAAAATAGCACAACAAAATGTGCCCTGTTAGAGAAGAAAAAAGATTCTCACTTCTCTCTACCACAAATTAAGTCCTCACAAGAACTTTCTGATAAGGCATCGCATGTTTCAAATGCATTCTTCCCAGCCAGAAGTCAGGATGGAAATTCTAAAAGCATTTAGGCACTGCTTCAGGAGAGCAAGTGTTGGGGTTTTTGTTGGTTTTTTGTCATTGGTTTTGGTGTAGTTTTTTTTTATTTGCATGGGGGTTTTGGGGTGAGTTTTTTGGTTGGTTGGTTGGTTGGGTTTTGGTTTGGTTGGATTTTTTTTTGTCAATTTGAGGATAGAAACTTTTTGGACTGGTTCAATATTTCTTGTGTAATTAAGCCTTTTTGAGGCAGGTACAGCCCCCAGCCAACCTCCCCCACTGCTCTATGCACTGTAAAGAGCCCACATGTGGAGCAGGACTTGCCCACTGTCACTTTAACCAAGATAGTCACCCTCTTTGTACCAGTGGACTCTCAGAGTCAGCATTAAATAAAGTACTTGAGAGATTATTGTGGAGAAGAGACTTGTACAATGCCAAAAGTGGACAGATTAAAAGACAGAAAATGTCTTTCAAACTGAGCTGCTGTGTGACTTAATCTTTACCCATTCTACACTCTCCTTGTGCATTGTCTTTCACGGCTTCTCAGCAGATAGAAAAAACTTTGATGGTTTGATAGAAATACACACACACATGTATATATACACACATATATATATACATATATATATGTATGTAAAATCAGGCTGAGGCCAAAGGTGGGTGAGCTTTGAGAGATGAGAAGACTTTGGTTCCAGTAGAGAAATTTCAAAACTGTCTTAAATTGATCTATTTGAGAATTAAAAATTAAAGTACCTAAGACATTGGGGTTGTCCATGGACTTTGTTTGAACTTCAGTGTGAGGTTTGAATCTGTGCTGGAAACTTTTTTGATAACAGAACCTCTCTTCTCTCTTACATCTTCTTAAATGACAAAACTTGTAATTATTGTTTTATTTATTGATCCCTAGGAAACTAGGGATCACTAAATAACTGCTTAAAATAAAATTTTAAGTTCTCAGGCACTAGGTGCCCAAGGGTTAATTCAGTAACTATTGCTCACTGGGTGATCTGATTTCAGCATCTAACCAGGAGAATCACAATTGTTCTGTCACTGAGGCAGGGTCTACTTCTGAAAGGCCAGCAAGTGTTTCATACCCAGCATATCCAATTTCACAAGACAGCAAAGAGAAAAATCAGATTGTGCATCAAGGCAAGATTTTGAAGCTTTTTGTCTTGGTTAAGTGAGAGAACAAGTGAAAGGGACTCCAGCACAGAAAATTACATGATCGTGCAACACCACCAGACTCACAGGACCTGTGCTTCATATCTGCCCCTTGACAGGGGTGTCAGTTTTTAACAAGAGCTGTGAGAGATGCCTTAGCAGCAGGTTAGTCTCATGAATTCTTATGCAGCCTGCTGTTGTAAAGGAATAGCAGCAGGCCTGAAATCAGAAGGGTGAGTTAAATTACCTGCTCTTTTTGTATTTTTTTCTGCCTGGGGAGTATGGTATTTCTCATGGTTCAGCCTGGTCACTGCCTTCACTGAATGTTGCATTCTAAATCCAGAAACCCCACAAACAAGGCTCACTGTGCACTTCCTCCACAATGCCATCTCCCCTAGTGCCTCTAGATCCTTTGTCTCTCAATTCTATTAAAGTTGGTAACAAACATTCCTGTCTTAGAGCCCCTCACAGCCAGAAGAAAGCGCCTGAGCTCAGCAGAGCAGTTTTCAGGAACTGGTGTTTTGGAACAGGTCATCTCCTGCTTCTGCAGCTCTTGACCATCCCAAGGGTACTCAGGGGCTGCAGCACCACTGTGCTCCATTTTCACTGAAGGAATTGACACAAGAACAGATTCATGTCGTGCCACTTGCTGTTCTCACAGCCTTTGACTGAAAAACTGAGGCTCAAGTACTACTGTGCTTGTACTGTATCTCATTTGCCAGGGAATTGGTAGAAAGGCACAAATTTTTCCATTTTCCCCATGTTCTGCTGTTTGATTCTCATCAGTTTTAAAGGTTTGGGGGTTTTTTAAGACTACAAGGAGAGGAGAAACAGTAATCATCAGAAAATAAAGATATCACAGCACCTTGCACATGAATGTATTACAGCAGTCATGAGCACAAAGATTGCTCTGGTAGACAGTGGGTGGGGGGGAATGGAAATTCCAAAATTGTCTTGAATGGATCTATTTGAGAATTAAAGTACCTAAGACATTGGGGTTACCCATGGACTTCATTTGATCTTCAGTGTGGGGTCAGAATTTGTGCTGGAAGTATTTTTGATAACAGAACTCATCTTCCCTCCTACATCTTCTTAAATGAAAAACATGGTAAGTACTGCTTTATAAAAACCCTAGTGAATGTATAAAAACCATTGTTATCAAGGAATCTCACTCTAAAATCATAGTTGACATTCAATGCTTAGCCTTTACATGCTGCCAAACCAAGACAGGAATGTAGTCCATTAGCTTTCTCAATCACTAGTATAATAAGGACCAAGGTATAATTAGCTGACATTCCAAATCAATAGCTGGACTATGAGCAATTTATGCTCTACTAATTCAAGAAAAAGATAACTAAAATTTACTCAGTTTTATGCTCTGAATGAACCAAACCACTGAAGAGCAGTGGACTGTGAGTTTTTCTTGGACCAAGACCAGACAGGCAAATTTTAACCAAAATAAATGAGAGGCATTCATTCATGCAAAGCAGGATTTAGAATGGAAACAAGGACAAGGCCTCAGAACATGGGCACTGTAACTAGTGGAGCTCAATATGGCACTGATGGGAGCAAATTCTACCAGGGCACAATTCAGCATTAGCCAAAATTAAAACCTCCACAGGATGGTCAGAGGACTGAACTCACTTATGCACTTGCATTTTAATTCCATTGCAGGAATTGTTGCTGACTGGCACAAAGTGTTTGCTCCTGTGGATTGCCAGGGTGAAATAAAGAAGCTGGTAACAATTCTGTTTCCCCATTTTATTCAAAAGAACCATCAGGGTCTCTCAGACCCAAAGCTGCCATTTTACAGGAGCAGATGTAAAAACCCTACACCAGCTTACCTGGAATCCACACAACTCACTGCGCCTGCCTTCACCTTCCCTTACTCATTCCTCTTGCTTGCTTGTAGATATTTTTGTTTCTTTCTTCACTTGCTCTCAGAATAGTCAAGACTGCATGCCAGCCTCAAATATTTACTTTCAGAATAACCTTGAGGAGAAGAAAAAAAAAAAAAACAGACATTTTGTGGACAGAAAGACTTTTAAAAACTTTTCACAATAGTTTGCATTGAACTTGCTGAATCCACTCTCTCTCATGTGATTGACTCATTGTTCCCCATCAGTTCCATCAGTGAAAATGATTTCCAATATTTTTCAGGAAAAAAACACAATGTCAGTAGGGCACAGTCAAACACACAATGGCTGTGAGTAGCTCAATAGACTGAATTACTCTTGCACAATTCTCTTTGCCCTGCAAAGAGACATTTTGCAGCATCAATTAGGTTCAGCAAGCATTTCGTTTAAAGTCAAGAGCTGGGAGAATAATGAATTTCTTTGAAGTCTGATGACAGCCTAGGCAATAGCACAAGTAGAAAGAGAAACAATCTGGAAAACTCATTTACATAAGCAATTGTACCAGCTGACCTTTTATTAGATTTGATCTTGTGAAAGATATCACTATATGAATTTATCATTCTCACAAGCAATTTCTCATTTAATAAGGGTTATTTGCTGCAAATTATGGCACTGGGCTCAGTAACTCCCTAGTAAGGGTCAGTGAGAACAGAAATGATGAATGTAATGGACAAGTGCAGAGTGCTCAGGTCCAGTGAATTTCACACCTCATCTATATTTAGTGTTAATTTGCAAAAGGAAATGTCAGCTTGCTACCAGGAAATATCAGAATACCAACAGACTTGCCAAAATCTCTCTGAGTACATTCAGTAGTTTTTGGTTTTTCATTTTGCACTAAGCTACCCAAAACATTAGGAAATTGAAGATGCATACATGTACAGTCACGTATCTCTGCTTCTTACAGGTGCCACAGGACCCTCAAACAATGGTTTTTTAGGGGCATTGATGTACAGCTTTCCAAGAAAGTTTAAGTAAGGAAGATGCCAGAGATGGTAACAAGTATCAATGTGGAAAGTTTACATTTGGAAGGAATAGCACAGAGATACAAGAAAAAAACCAAAGGTGGGTAAACTGAGCAGCAAATTTAGAGGCAATCTGAAGAGAGAAGTCATGGGAGTGACAAAAAAGAATTTGACTCAATGGTACAAAACAGATGTCTTAAAGTTACTCAGGGAAAAAAGCACCTGATAGCAGTGAAACAGAAACATTTTATTTCCAAGATAGTCAAAATATGCCCTTTTGCAGCAATCTCCTTGTGGGTTTTTAGCATGTTCAGTTGCAACATGAGCAGATATTTCTTCTGTGATTTCATTGCAGCTTTCAGTAGCCTTAAAATGAAATAATTTTTTCTTCACAATAGCATCATTCTGTAGCTATGCCAACAACTTCAGCTGAAAACAGCTTTCCAGACACTGCCACATCCAAAATGCCATTGTCAATAAAGGATGAAACCAACTAGCACTGATTTCTTTCTCCAAGAAACATCAAAGGGCTTCCCAATTAATGTGCCAACTCTTGAGAAAAATAAACTTCCGTTATTCGGAACAATGCCTGTTATAAACTTATCTTTTTTCCCCAATCAGTTTATATTATCTTGACAATGAATCATAGTCATTAATGAGCATTTCTGAAACAAAAAGAAAAAATTAAACCTTTGAGCATGTTTTTATAATATAGCACATACAGACAGATAAAGAGAAATAATATTTGCTCTTGTTTTTAGTTTTCAGATTACAAAGCATTTGGTAATAGTTCTTAGTGTTGAGGACCTTCTTGCTTTGCAGCTTGAGAGATGTTTTCATCCTGTTTCTTGGGAGACTGTGTGCAAAACCTTTTTTCCCTTGGGGTTTTTTGGGTGGTTTTTTTGGGAGGGGTTTGGTTTTTGGGGGGCTTTTTTTGCTGTGTTTTTTTTTAGGGGAAAGAGAGAGTGAAAGTAGTTTTGTTACACCAGGAGTAGAGGCACTTTTCTATCGGGCTTCCAGCATGGAATAATCATAAGCAAGATGAATCTAGTTTCATGGGTGTTCAGTATTTATTTCCTATGTACTACTCAATCCCCTTTCCAAACATCATGATGCTATTTGCCATTAATCTCCAGCTGAAATGTATAAACTACATCACATCATTAGTGATCTTCCACCCCATCCTGTGATTTTTGCAGTTTGTTAAAACAGTTTATTTTGTTTTATTAAAGCAGTTTGGTTTGGCTTGATTAAAAGCACATGCAGATCCAGATATTATTTGTATTAAGTTAAATAATAATAATTTAATGTTTATTTTTAATATTTATTAGGGAGAATAAAACATTTATGAGAGTATTTATATATATTTATATTCACATTTTGCTATGTATTTCCAGCATTCAGATGAAAGTGGCAGATCAGTTACCCTGCAAACTCATCCAGACCAGTTTTACAACTTCAACAGTAGCCAATTATTTGTCACAACCAACTTGGTTTTGGGACTAAACAAATCAGAAATAAAGTAATTAAATTATACGAGTGGTCGGAAATTCTACATACCCTAAACCTGAGGTTCTGGAAAAAAATCACAGAAAAAACTTGTTATACAGAAAACTGAACACTTATCTGAAAGCCCAAAACTCCCAGAATGGTTTGTTTTCTTGAACCACTATCACAAATGATTTTTAGGATTCCTAGGAAAGCTTAGGAAAGTTTGGGTGAATATTCAGCTCTGCCTTCCAATAGAAGAGTTGACAAACTGCCAGCCTGGATATACACACACACACACATATATATCTGTGTATTTGTACATTTATGTGCACCTTACACCAAAGAGATGAATCCCTCAGTTATAAGGACCAGCATTGCCATTCCAGCCACTGGAACCAGACATCAGACCACTCCTGGACCACAGTTTCCACTCATAAAACTGCTCCTATTGCAGATACCAGCACCAACAGAGTGTTCAGAGCTGTTAATAAATACACTGAATTAGAAAATGTCTCTATATGAACAATGCATCTGAGCTAGGCAGATTAGAGGATTAAGTTTCCCACTGCAGCAGTTCATATTATGGTGACACAGAAATGTCAAGGATAACAGAAGTTACTACTGAAGTATTTGAAAAAATGAATATAAAAACCATAAGTTTGAAGCAAGAGGAAAAAAAATTAAGAGATTCACAAATCAAATTAAGCAAAACAGTGAAGTAAATAAATTATGAGTAGAAATTATTCAACTCTATTGATAAAACTCATTAAAAGGTCAGGTCTCAAATCATTCAGTGTGATACACCAAAACTAGGAGATCCATTTTCTAACCTGCTGAAAAGGGCATTTGGGATAAATTTCATCAATTTACCTCTTAGCAATTCAAAGCTTTCTGGAAGTATGCTTGCATCTTGTGAAAGCTGAAGAATGTCTCTGTGTGAGAAATCTAGTTATTCCTCTTGCTTCCAAAGAATTAGAGGTGGCATGGGAGGTGTCCATCAGAGAGATCTTAATGTAAAACAAACTAAATTGCCCAAACACAGAAACATCCTGTTTTAAAACCTCATCTCAATTCCTGAAATTGCTTTCCTCATTTTTTTCATTGTCTTTACTGTAAAACTAGTATTTGTTCTGTCCTGAAATTATTTTTTAGTAATAAATAACTATAAAATGAGTTGCACATTAAATTAACCACATTTGAAGTAAAAAAGTCTCCTGTTTCCCCTGTATCACCCATGGAATGGAAAGAAAATCCTGCATGGATTATGCTTTTTGTTAGTTATTGCACGCATGGGGCTGGAGAAACATTTGTGACCTTCAGGATACTAAAGATACTTGATGTCAAATCCAGAGAAAAGGTAAATTCGCTGCTGATATGGAAAAGGGGATGAAAATTTGCAGTTAATGGAGTCAGTTCCCTCTGAATCGGTCCCTTTGCACTTGCCAATGTTTTTCTGTCAGGTAAAAGAATGAACTTTAGTCTACAATAAATCATGAGATGCCTATTACCTTCTTGAGGGTCAAGTGCTGCTGTTTGTAGAGGCAAGTTGGATAGAAGTTTTAATTTCAAATGCATCTTTAAATGTAGCCCCTCATGTGCACCACCAGCACAGGCTCAGTGTTCAACTTTCCAACCAGAGGTATCAGCACCTTCTCCAAAATTCAGAACCCAGCTCCAAAACTGAGGTTTTGCCACCAACATTTCATATTTCTTTGGGGAATTACATCCCAAGAGAAAATAAAATGTAAACATAGCCTTTATAAGCTCCCACAGTAAAGGCAAATGATAAAAATACTTCCTCAGCATCCTTTTCATGCACATAAACAAACAGCTATTTCCAGCTCCCCCTTGACACAGGCAGTGCCTGAAACCCACCAGCTCTAACTCTGCCAGATCTCTGAACTGTGCCCTCCTCTGGCTTGGTGAGTCAGCACCTGCTGTTAAAGGTAAAGGATTACACAAGAGGTTGTTTTCCTCAAAGTCTGAAAAGGAGATGGAGTGAGTGGGTAGCTGTGAATTTTGGGTTGGTGTATGTTTTTTTAAAAATTTTGCTTATGATGGATTTGGTTTGGTTTTGTTTGCTTGCTTTGCAGGGGGGTGTTGTTGGGATTTTTTCCCACATAATACAAAAATAAGTGTTTTTCCCTTGAACTGATGTCTCTGCTCTCCCTGGTCTTTATTTATCTTTGATTAAAAAGTATGTGCAGTATCAGATAAGAACTGAATTTTTTCCATAAAAGTCCAATAAACAGGCATTTAGAATGCAGATGTTTCTGTGCCACCCTGTTGAGCACCATTAAATTCACCTTTATGCTGCAAATCCACCATACCAAACAAGCAGAGATGTGCCAGTAAGCTAGACCACAAAGGATTTGCTGTCATACCAAGCCTCTGAAACCTGGCCCAATGACTGTTATTTATATTTTAAATCTTTGGAAGGAATAAACCAAACTTACTTGATGCTATGTATGCAAATGTGCTATCAAATACTGGTGCCTTTTAGATTACAAAGCACTTCTTTTCCTGTGGTGTTTTCCACATAATCTAGCCTCAAATAAAGACATCAGTAATTTTGACTTGATTACACTGTAATTATTTAAATATCTTTAATTTCATACACTGGACTAATTATTGTATCTGTTGTTATCATTAAAAGAGATTGTTACAGATGATGTATCTCATATATTCCCCCTAATTGAAAAATGCAGTTCTTGAACAATAACAGTTGTGACAACAACAGCAATTCTGTTTAAAGGCTACCCTGGCAGTACAGCTGGAATTATTGCAAACAAACTGCACTGAGGCATCACAATTAACAGCAGAGCTCAGGGACAAGCTGCTGACAGCTGACTTGGTCCTTTAGCCAAATTTATTTTTCTTCACAATGATCCAATAGACAACATTGGGATTTTGCCAGGGAGCTCCCAATGCTTATTATTTATAAAAGTCTAAAATATCCAGGTTTTATCCCAAGTAAATTCCACGTAGTTGTCTTGTACTGAAGCCTCTCCAGATCCAGGCCCCCCAGAAATCGGGAGCAGAGGGGCAGGATCACTGCCCCCAACCTGCTGGCAATGCAATCACCTTCTCTATTAAAAGGTGTGCTTTCTCCTCATGACCTTTTCCTGTTGGCTGATTCTTGTTGGATATGGGAAGTGATGATGATTCCTCAGGTTTTAGCTTTTATATGTTTCAGATTCTGTGCTGCTTTAGTGTGTAATTCTGAGCTCCATATTAGGGGTTGGTGAGCTCTCTTCACAGAGTAGGGAGACAAAACAATTCCTTCTGTAGCTGGGGACCAAGAACAACCATCCAAATTTCAGGCCCAAGAGCATAAACAATGTGGACTGAAGAGAAAAAAACAAGGATGGGACTTCATAACCTAAAGTTATAACTGGACAATTAACTCCAACATGTAAATGGGCCAGAACTTATAAAAATGAGAGACCCCATGACCAGTTGTCCTTTCTGTGACCATTTTGGGTCCATCTTGGGTGTAGCCCTGGCTGGGCTCTTGTGCTGCTCAAGGTGGATCCATTGAGGCCTTTTAATAAATCCCTACTTTATTCTTTAACCCAGTCTAGCCTCTGTTCTAGGTCATCCTTGACAAGGCATCAAAGAGGGATAGAACAATTTGCCAGAAAAAGAACAATTCACCCACCTTTGGACAGGTGATGGCAGGAGTGGTTTGTTCACAGATCTCCCTAAAGGAGAACCAAGAGGGAAAATGTCAGACAAGAAAGCTTCCATGGAAAATATGAGAGAATTGTGACAAAGGTTTAAAAATGGAGACTGAGACAATACAAGCAATTGTAGAAAATGAGTGAAGGAAATAAGAGAAGAGGAATGTTAACTGTGAGAAGCAGAACCACTGAGGAGAGGGAGCCCCAACAATAGGCAGACATAAAAGTGAAGATGGATGAATTTCAGATTTGCCAAACACTAACACAGCTCTGAGGAAGTTCAGGTGCTATGTACCAGAATAAAAGAGGATGGAAATACCAGATGAAATGACGATCACTGTGAATATAAAGTGGCATTAAGACTGAAAGTTCTTCAGGGGAGAGATTGCCTTTTTATTGTGTGCTTTAGCAGAAGTCAGGAGGATTTTTAGCATAACTCTTTTCTCCAAGTGCTACTTCAGTACAAATAATTAATAACAATAACAGTCAAAATAATTCATAAGACTAATGACTTTACAAATGATCTTGTGCAGTTCTCAAGGGTAAGTGCTCCCTTCCCTCAACTCACTCCCCAAAATTCACCAGTGAATGTAGCTACTTCCCTTGATAGCTCATCTTATCTCTCTCTTTTCCTTATTTCAGCTTGAATTATGGACCAATTAATATACTTTCTACCTTATAAGTGGAGCCACAGTTGGCTCTGTGCTGAAGCTGACTGCATGTTGCATTGAATTTGTAATGAATATCCTTCTGGCTGGCACTCAGCACTGCTTTTCCAAAGCAAAGCGTTTTGGATAGGTAAATAACAAATGCTGGCTTTGTCAGATCTCTGGCAGTGTCTGATTACCACACTCCAGTGTTAATATCTCTTTTTAAATGTAAGCTCTCAAGAAAATGAGTTTCCCTAGGAGCACATTTGATCATTAACTTATACTTACAAGTATGGAGCAGCTCCAGCACAGTCTGCTCACCCTTCCTCCACACTGTTGTTCTTTCCCAACACACACGTTGGGCAGGAACAAAATCTTTTAGACTCCTGCTATCTTGATTTCTAAGTGAAAACATTCTTAAGGTGCAATTCCTCAATAGAAAAAAAACAAACCACCAAACACCAGAGTATATCATCACCTTCCCTTGCAGCCCTTTTGAAGTGAAGTGGACAAGCAAGGATTTCTCTTTCTTTACAGTAGTCGTGCCCCTGTGTGAATGAGTGTCTTCCCAAAAGCCACTTGTCAGAGAGCACTGTTGTATTTCATCAGAGCAATTTTCACTTCTGTAGATGAAATTATAGTAATTGAAACTGAATCCATGCAGATTAAAGGGCAGGCAGGCTGATCCTCTCCAAGATCCTTCTTCATAGTTCTCTCCACCCTCCATTCTTGCTATCTATTGACTAAGGTGTAAGATTAGATTCAAGGGGAAAAAGAAAATTGGTATTTCCAGAAAATAAGGGTTTTTCTTTGCTGCTGCATTTTCTAACATTGCAGCCTCTCAATTCTTGTAAAACAGGTGGACACATCAGAAGAGAACCAGGGAAGAGAACCTAATTCATGTCAGCTTTGTACTGGTCTGCTGCTATTTCACCTTTCTGCTGACTGTGACACCAGCACGGAGATATTTAGAGGCTTTAGAGGTTTTTGGTAAAACTAGAAAAGGGTCTGATATTTCACCAACTCTATTTATCAGCACAAGCAGAAACAATAGATGAGACATCCGTCTGTAGACAGAGCTTCCTTAACAGAAGTGACTTGAAGAGATTTAAGCAATGCCACTGTGCTGAAATTCTGTTGCCACCTCTGCAGTTCTGGGGCCACTGCCACAACATTTGGAATTTAATGTACATGCTTTTAAGCCACAGATTCATTATTTCAAAGTAAAACCTCACCACTGTCTCTAATGGATGCATTTTTGTGCTAGCAGCAGCTTCACTGCAATACTATTAACTTTCACTTGTGTGCAAACTGATCCTGTCTCAGCATATTTGAATGAGCAAGGCTACCCTGTAACTGCAGTTTTGTTATAAATCTAATAAATAATAATGCAAGGTGAAATTACATTTGCTCTTTATGCTGTCATATCACATCTATCCCATATGGAATTATTTGTCTGCTCTCAAATGAGAGAGCAGCACTCATCAAGCTGCTCTCCAGTTTTTCCCTTCTGTATTTCTAAGTAGTATTCCCTAATACTGTTGGGAGAGCTAAAAATGGGGTTGGGGGGAAGTGTGTTGCCTAGGAGGCAAAATATCTTCAAATGTTCATTAAAAAAATAAGTGAAAACAACAAATCTGTGTCAACTTTCCTAAAATAACAGCAGGGTGCCAAGGCAGGCAGCAGTGCTCAGAGACAGCTGGGCCTTGTTGGAAAGGGAGGGGGGAGAGACAAAAACCAAAATCAGCATTCCTGTGCACCGAGAGGATTAATTTTGCACATTGTAAACATCTCAAAACAGGTCCCACAGTGCAGAACACCGTTTTAGACTGACCCATGGTACAAAAACATTTCCTACACCAGGAGAAACGTGACCTGGTAGCTTGCTCTAGCAGGTAACTGCAGCGAAACCAGGCTGACAAGTCAAGAGGGACCTTTCAGCTGCAAGGAGGAATGCTTCTATTTCAGGAACATTCTCAACACTGGATCTGCTACGTCACTTCCAAAACCACTGTCTGATGCAAGCCTCCAGCGTGTGATTGATTTGAGACCAGGTCAAAGCTGTCCATGGCAGCCTCCCAGGTGCAATGAAGGCACTGAGCGTCCCCTGGCTACTCTTCACAGGCTCAACAATTACCAATACATCTGATAATGCCACATTTATAGTAATAAAAAAAGGAACACCAGAAGCTGAAAAGTGAGGGACAAAACAAAACAAGCAGCAAAACAACCCAAAGGAGCAAGTTCCTTCAGAAAAGGGCAGGTTGGTAATCCAGGGCTGAATATAGGGATAAAGAGAAAGAGAAGCAGTGTCGCAGACATCTTTTATGAAAAATCCTTTCCTTGGGATTTTTCGTCCTGAGAAGCTGAGAGGCCTCAGGAACAAAATGTAAGCAAGGATTATCTGCTGCTGTGGAATGCAACAGGTGCATCTGTGATTGGCCCGTGTTGGTTGCTTTTAATTAATGGCCAACCACAGTCAGCTGGCTCAGACTCTCTGAGACAGAAGATTTTGTGATCATTCCTTCTTATTCTATTCTTAGCCAGCCTTCTGATGAAATCCTTTCTTCTATTATTTTAGTATAGTTTTAATATAATATATATCATATAATAATAAATCAGCCTTCTGAAACATGGAGTCAGATCCTCATCTCTTCTCTCATCCTTGGAATCCTGTGATCACTGTCACAAAGCAGGACCCACAAGAACTGCCCAACTAGAAGGTAGTTGGGAAGTTGGCTATGGAAGCCATGATGTGCAATGTGGAATTCCAGCAGGCAGCCAGCCATTTTGAGCCTCAGGCCCCTGAATATCATTGCAGGCCTTTTCCCCAGGAAACAAACCTCACCATCCCAGGTTCCTGGTACCAGTTTGCAGGAAGCACTTGGCACTGTCCCCTCATCAGTTCTGGGACAAACAGATGAAGCTGGTGTGACTTCCCTGTCAGTGTTCTAAAACACGTCCATGTGGTAATTTGGGGTGTGGTTTGGTGGTTGCATTGCAGTGTTGGGTTCACTGTTGGCTTCAGTGACCTCAGAGGTCTTTTCCAGCATTATTTTTCCTGTGTCATCCTATTCTGTGACCCTTAAGCAAATATCACAAGAAGGGACTTAATGCCCCAGAGACATTCATAAAGGCTTCACTGACCCCCTAAATTTCTATTGCAATTGTGTTAACATTTTCCTTTCTGACTTGGGCTCTGGTTTTAAGTAAGTATTCCTCATGCACGATGTTTTTGCTACTTATCTCTTCAGGCTGGAACAACCAGAGGCCTGAACTTGGAAAGAAGTGGTTGTCTGTCTTCCAAACCAACAAATGCTGGGAACAGTTGAGATCAACACCTCACGTAACAGGAGACACAAATACAGAGGGGTTATTTTTACATATAGGACCACTGCAGGTTCTTCTTTAAAATACAGATGTCCAGTTCCCTCAGCCCACAGCAGAACTCTGCAGGCATTCTCATCTTTTTTCACATTCTGAAATACTGGAAGTCATCCATGCAGGCCAAACTGAACCCAAGTGATCTGCAGAGCAGATAAGGCAAGTGAAAGCCATGTTTCAGGAGAAAAGGTTCTAGCTGGTTAGCTAAATTACCTGATTAAATACTTGTCTCCAAAGATTCTATGCTTAATCCTGTTGATATTTGCATGGTGATAGCTGGGTTTTAAGATTTAATCTGTCTGAAATAAAGTGAATAAATTGGGTGATAAATCTTTAAAAATCAAGCTGCAACTTCCATCTCACTGATTTTATCCTTCCTTTGGGACTCAATGCTATTTGATTAAATACTTGCCCTTTTCTCTCTATTCCATATTATACTAAATTCATTATGACGATTGCTATAATCTGTGTAGCCCTAACTGTAAAAAAAAGCCTTCTCAATAAATCTTCTCTGCTTTGTTTGTGCCAGGTTCTGTAGTGCCTTCAGGACATGCAGGAGAGGACAGTCTCAAGCATGACCCAGCTTGTGAGACCACTGCCCATCCCATCCCATCCCTGCTCCAGTTCTGGGGGAGTCAAGGAGCCACCTGTGGTGAAGGCCATGCAAGTGACAGCAAGGAAAAGGCCCTGAGCCAAGGGAACAACAACCACTTGTGAAAAACCTGCAGAGATCATTAATAACTCACTGCTCTAAAATTTATGGCCAATGCCAGTTTCCTGCTGCCTGGGAAAGAAGGAAAAGGGAGGAGGACTTCTAGAATACAGTGGATGTTTCAGTTGAAATGAATCAGGTATATAAAAATAATAGAGTTTCAGAAAGAGAAATCTTAGAATATTTACCCTGAAAAATTTGTTCAGATTTATTTAAATAAAAGAGACAGAAGGAGTCCTACTGAGTCCTGCAGCAGTGCTGCTTAGCCAAAGCATTCAAAATTCAAATCAGACCATTAAAAGTGAAAGGATTAAGAATACTGCACAATGATGACTTTTGTTCACTGCTTCAGCTTTGCTCAACAGATTTGAAATAGACTTAAACCACTGGTATTCCACTATCTCTTAAGTTACTTCTTTTTTATAGTGAATATGCTTTCCTAACCATAACTGGGATGTGGTAGAAAGTTGAGCTTGAATGACAGTGACAGGCTTATAACTACAAACATAAGATGCTGTGTACACAACCAGTGCATGCATTTTATCAGGAAATAGTGGGCTGCATACACCTCTCCCTCTCCTTTTACTCAACAGATACATCAGCTGTGCTGCTCCTAAACAGGAAAATCAAATAAGTAAATAATCTGATTAATTTAATAATGCCTCAGGCTTTAATATGTGAGATTAAAAGACTTGATTTCTTAATATTAGGAGAGTATCAAATAAGTAGGACAACTCTGCAAGCCTCTGGCTTGATTTTACTCTTCCTGACTAACTTTAATCAATCTCTGCAATCACTGATCCATGATTGCTGCACTGTGGGTGAAACAGCAAGTGCCTTTTGCCTTGCCCAAAGTGTGGGAAAAGATCCTGTGCACTAGAGGAGGCCATAAACTTCCAGTGGGCTTAAAAAGCAGGAATGCCTGCTGCAAACTTGGTGGGGGAGTAGAAAAGCAGAGCTGTGCAAACTGACTGGTCTGTGCTGACTGCCCCAAACACAGCGTGCTCCAGTTCCAAGGAAGAGCATGGCATAAAGCAAATCCCTGAGTTGTCATTCCCAAAAGAGCCATCTGCAGCAACAGCACCCCAGAGTTGTGCTGGCCCAGGGGCTGCCAACCAAGGGGCAAAATGGCAAGGAAAGACAGGACTTGGCTCCCAAGGATCAAGCAAGGAAGGAGGGCAGGCTCATCCAGACACCAGGCAGCCCAGTCAAGCATGCACCCTTGTGTGCACTGAATGCCAAGTGAGCCATCACCTTTGTATTCCTTATTAACCTACACAGGGAAAGAGGAAGATGGGGGGTTTAAAAGCATTTTCATAATTTTTAAAGTATTTTCAATTCAAAGTATTGATTTGAGTTTTTAAGTATTTTCAATTAAAAAAATCCAGCATTGTGGACTAACGCCTCTTGGGCCTTCCACAACTGTGGGAAAGCTTAGCCTGAAAACCCACCAGAAATCCAACCTATCCATCCTAAAAGTCATTCAGCTGTACACTTGTAGCACTCTGTCCCTCACCAAAGATGATGGGTTTAAACAAAGCCTTGTGCCCAAAACAACTACAAAGTTCCCAGTTTAGACCAGTTCTGCACCTGAAGGCTTAAAATGCAAGCATAACAACCTGAAAAAACAGGTCTTTAAGGTCTTGCACATGTAAGTTAGTCAAAAGTACAAAAAAAAACTCAGGGAGGACTAATTTTTCTTTACCTTCATATAATTTATTAATCAGTGCCAGTTTGGCAGGGAAGCACTTCCAGAAATCACATCAGTCAGCAAATCCGACACTGTCTCTCAGTAAAAAGCCAGCTGATGTTAGGCTGCAAATTAACCCCTTGTATCACAAGCAAGAGGTTGCCTCACTTGGAGGTGGTCAGGGCATTAAAGGCTGAAGGAGAACAGTCCAAATCCAAACCCATCACATGTTCTGTAGCAGCCCACAGGAACACAATTTTAGGAGATTTTTAATATTTATAGACTGTGGTTTCATGATTACAATAAAACCTATTGCACTTTTGGGGCATCTCCATTGTTGAGGTCTTCAAGTTCTGTGAGGGCTTCTCCATTATTTACAGGAAGTTGAGAAGTAATTTAATGGTATTTTTAAACACTATAAGCAAATAATAAAAAAAAAAACCCTGTGAGGAATTTGTGTGTGTTCCTCTAGACACTATTTGAATGATGACATGATTTTCTCCTTCCTCACTGCTCCTGGCTCTCAAGCTAAATTTGTAAAGCAGCTTACTCAGAAAAGGAGTAAAAGAGAAGACAGAAGCAGCATCTGCTGCAAAGGATTCAAGTCTCTGCAGGGCTACACAGCTCCTCTCCATTCCTCAGCATGCATTTTTCAACATCACAGCCTCCCAGAAGCTTTGACAAATGGGCAGGCACATTTTAAGGGGATCGGGGAAGCAAAAAAAATTTGCATCACCTTTTGACTGCTCCAGTAGTGAGGTTTTATTTGTCGCTGTGTTTTCTGCTAATTGTGACCCCAACACATAAACATATATATGTGTTGGGGTCACAATTATACAAAATATACACACGCATATTTGTTTTTTGATTGTTTAGGGGTTTTGCCTAAGTGTTGTAAAGGGGATGTATTCAACTTTCTCATACCAGAAGGGGTATGTCAGCCTGCAGCATTTCAGCCTGAAATTTCCAGCACCAAATGAACCTTTTGATTTTGTATGAGATGGGCAACACCAAGAACAAACAGACTTGTGCACCTATCTTTTCAAAAATCAGTGCACCTATCTTTTCAAAAATCAGCTTCTAATTAATCATAATTAATCATTATAAAGTGGAAATACGGAGCCATGAGTGACAGTGACTGCATTTCTCCCTGAACAGGGATTAAACAAAGTCATGACTTCCCTAAAAAACTGGTTCTGTTTGCAAGGACATAGGAACTGTTTCAGCCATGTGTATCAAATCCAGCTGCTTACTTCAGCACAAATACACATTACCTCTACAATTATTGTAAAAATTCCATTTCTTAAAATGCTAGCTTCTGATCAGAGCATGTAAAATTACTTGATTTAATTTAAACCCAAAGGAAACCTCAAGATCTCAGCGCTTCTGTAGCCAAAACCAAGACCATGGCACCATCTTCTGGGCACTTCATAAAGCAAGTTCTGGAAAAGCCAGCACTGCCCACAGGTACAGGCACTTCCATCCCTGAGCTCATACAGAAGTGCTGTGTCAAAAAAGGTTTTAAAATCTGAAATTCTTCATATCCAGCTGTTTGGGAAACTATCTTACAAGTTCCACAGCAGGCTTAAGAGAGTTTATATGCATTTTTAGTACAATTGTATCACCAAAAAATCCTAAAAATAAAATAAAATAAAATGAAATAAAATAAAATAAAATAAAATAAAATAAAATAAAAATGTTCAAACCCTGCAAGTAACATGAATCTCCACAAGATCCTCAATGTGAATCCTAAATGAGACACATGGATATATATCCTGCCTTCAGGAGTAAAACTCCTACTGTCTTGAAGGCTTTTTTGTTTTAGCACAAAAAAAATAATCTGATTTCTAGTCTATATTTTGATGCTGGTTTTAACCACAAAACCATATCTGGCTTGAAACTCCAAGTCCTGACACTGTGACACACTACATCAATCTATCCAAAATGCTCAAAAATCTTATTTTTGGCCAGCAGAAGAAGGGGAAGCAGAGTAGGATACTTTTACATTTTTCTGCTCTTCCATTTGAGTTAGCAGTTCTTTTCATACACAACTTTTCTGCTGACAGAAGGAGCAACTGCACTTGGAACTCCATTAAAAAATGCCTGTTACCTGCTTGTTCATTTTGTGTCTTTTCTATCCCTGAATGTTCTGCCAGCAAAACTGTAAAGACATGAAGAAACTAATTCCTATATTCAGAGATTTTACATTTCAATTTGGACCTTTGAGGAGCAGGGTAGGAGTGCACACAATCACTGAGGATGAAGAGCAGAAAAATCAGTTTAAGACCTCCCGAAGACCACACCATAAAGACTGAATTTCCCTGTAAAATAATTTAGGCATCACAGCAATTGAGGCTACAAATGAAGCAGTAATAGTTGGGATTTCATGCAAGTTCTTGTTTGTATTTGTCTGTCTTGTCCCTAAGCCAGAGGTTGGTTATGAGGGTGTTTGCAGTGGTATTAGGATGAGGGAAGAGACGAGGATCTGACTCCATGTTCCAGAAGGCTTGATTTATTATTTTCTGATATATATTATATTCAACATATACTAAAAGAATAGAAGAAAGGATTTCCTCAGAAGGCTAGCTAAGAATAGAAAAAGAAGGAATGATAACAAAGGCTGTGTCTCAGAGAGTCTGAGACTGTGATTGGCCATTAATTAGAAACAACCACATGAGACCAATCACAGATGCACCTGTTGCATTCCACAGCAGCAGATAATCATTGTTTACATTTTGTTCCTGAGGCTTTCTCAGCTTCTCAGGAGGAAAAATCCTAAAGAAAGGATTTTTCATAAATGATGTCTGCGACAGTCGGTGGCTCAGATAAAATCAATTTTGCTCCAGCACCCTGGAATTCCCTTCTGGGCTCTGGGAAAGCCACTCTTGTATCAAAGCCACAGCTATCAAACTCTCAAACTCTGCACAGTGCTGGCCAGGGGAATGATTGAACAGTGTGAAGGGCCATCTCACACCATTTTTCAGGGACAATAGACCTGAAAACTACATTCCATTTGCTCTTGGTGAGAAGGGTTCTGAGCAGGGAGAAAAGCACCCTGCCTGGCAATTCCAGGCTATTGTAACAGATGTCACTGAAAATCATCTCCTGCAGCTCTCCTGACACTGCTGCCCTGGATTCCTCCTCCTTGTTAGAGATGAAAATGGCTGAAGTCAAACTGAAATATGACACCATTGCAAAAATCTGTTTGGGAATTCAAAACCCAGGGATGACTGCACTCTGCAACAGCTCTGATGCCCCACTGACACTTTAACATCCTTTCCCTCCCTCCAATCTCAGCACTAAAACCAGCTCTAGGACTTGGCTGTGTTTTTATTGTAGCTGACAGATTTCTGCTGAGTGTCTTTGCCCTCTCCTCCCGTCCTCCTTCAGTTGCACCAAGCTCACATGCAGAAAAAGAGATTTAAAACAAGGAGAAAACTGAGATCCTGGCTCACCCTGCCTCATGCAGGCAAGGCAGGCATTGAAATCACCCTGAAAATTCCAGTCTCCACAATCTTTAAAGTGCCTCCTTGAGAAACTCTCCAGTGACCAAATTGTTCCTAGACCAGCTGAAGCTTATTAAGAAACACCTCTGTAAGCAGAAACAAGACTGCTCTGCCAACTGCTTTATCTCAGTGGAGAATTTGTGTGGGATGGATCCTAATTGGCTTCTCCATAATTCAGTCCTGACACTGGCAGCACACATGGAGAGGTCTCCAGAGGCTGAGCCCCTGCTGCTGAAAGCACAGAGAAGGGACTTGAACATCCAACCAAAACTGCCCAGCACTGGGTCAGCTAGTTCAGGACCTCTACAAAATAAACTGGAGAGAAAATCAAGCCATTCCCATCTCAGGCACCTTCTGTCCTGCCATCCCTTCTGTGTACATCAGGATTCACAGGCACAGACCAAACACCAACACAATGCACGTTGAAATCAGAGCCAGAAAGAATAAAAATGCCAAAAATAAGTACAAATAAAAAACAACTTCTTCTAAGAATAAAATACAAAGTGGTTTTGGCCGCTCTGAGCTGGCAAAACATCAGTTTGGACTTGTTAAGTACTCAGCTGGGAGGCTGGAGAGCTGGGCTCACTGCTCCTGCCCCTGACATCATGTCTAAAACAAAACCACTAAGCATTGTGAGCATTATATTTCATTACAAGAGACATCATCATGTGCATAGGTGTAAAAAGCCCCCTGGACTCTCAGCATGCAGCACTGCTGCTGGGAGACAAATTTAGAGTTAAGGATAATGGGGAAACACATGGAGTTACAGCTCCACTGCATGCAAGTGTATCCCTAAGCACCCAGGAGAGACCCAGGTACCAAACACTGCCCGAGCTCACTGGGAAAAATAAAAAACAAAAAAAATCCTCATTTTCTCTCACATTTGCTCTGGCTGCTTGCCAAGGGCTTGGAAGCAATTCCTGCATGGATTTCCAGACTTTTTATGTTCATATATATGCATATAAAATCTCAGAGCACTCAGTAAGGTGCTTGGAGTGTGATCAGCACAGACTGGGAGGGAAGCCAGCTCCCAGAGGCTGCAGTACATGCAAAGCAGACCCATTTAAACACAGATTTCATTCTTCATCTGCTTAAGATAGGGCTCCATTTAGCTGTATTTCTCTATTGGACTTTTATATAGACATAATATGCACAAATATGTACAATACATATATTAAATAGTTATGGTTTGAAACAGAACTGGCATTCTCGGTAGAAGAAAAAAATACTGCTCATCAACAAAGTTCTTCCAAAGAAAAATAAAATATACTCAAAGGCATGCAAAGGCCATTGAAATAATGACAGAAATCACAAAGTGGTTACCAGAGGAGATGTACCAAGTGCTGAGTGAGCACACGTTTGGACCCTGTTTCATCACCAGGGCACGTGGGCATTGCCACACTCTTGGCAGGTTGAGCTGCCTTGAGTGGCACAGATTAAATTCCCAAGTTTCACCTCCTCTGCTTTCCTAGTACACTTTAGAGTATGTTATATCCACACTGTAACATTATAGTATTCTCTTTAACATGCACAAATTTGTCTTGCACAAAGTTACTCTGATCCTCTTGCACCAAAGCAGAAAATGAACTCCTCTGAGAAGATGCACTGCTCTGTTGTCACAGACATGTTTTGTGAAAAATCCTTTCCTTAGGATTTTTTCTCCTGAGAAGCTGAGAGGCCTCAGGAACAAAATGTAACCAATGATTATCTGCTGCTGTGGAATGGAACAGATGCATCTGTGATTGGTCTCATGTGGTTGTTTCTAATTAATGGCCAATCACAGTCCAGTTGGCTCGGATAGAGTCTGAGCCACAAACCTTTGTTATCATTCTTGCTTTTTCTATTCTTAGCCAGCCTTCTGATGAAATCCTTTCTTCTATTCTTTTAGTATAGTTTTAATATAATATATATCATAAAATAATAAATCAGCCTTCTGAACATGGAGTCAGATCCTCATCTCTTCCCTCATCCTCAGACCCCTGTGAGCACCATCACACTCTGTGACTGTTTCAAGCCTTCACTATCTAGAAGTTTGTAAGAGCAAGATGCTTAGGAACCCCATAACCAGTTTATGACTTGCCAGACAGAAGAGGGACTCAAACTTCAGCCTGAGGGAAGAGTTCTGCAAAGTCATCTCCAGCAAATACACCCCAAAACAGAACAGAAGTATCCTGGTCTAGGAGACAACAATGAGTTTACTCATCTCAGGATTCACTTTCCTCCCACACTCTGCCAAAGGGTAGCAACACCTCAAACTGTTGCAGCTGCCCACTGTGTGAGCATGAGTCCTAAATCTTTCCACTGGATCTCCAGGATTAGTCCAGCTTTACCACTACATTGCCCAAGCCAGGTTAATTCACTCCTTTACATCTTTACACCTCTCCACCCCATCCCCTCTGTACCTCTCATGCATTTTGATAACTAAAAATTTAGAGTTTAATATCCTCTTAGCCATTGCTCTATTACCCAACATGAATCATTATCTACTTGTTGCACTGAAGGGAGGAAATTTGGTCAAAGAATAACCTAGGTATGAATTTCTGCTCTTTTATATGCAGCTGAGTCCCTGAGTGCAATAGAGAAACAGCTAAGGGAAATACTCAACCACAAACCCATTATTTCATGGAGTTCTGTACACCCAATTCCTTTGCAGCTAGAAAAAACTATATTTTATTTTAACTGGAAGGGCAACAAAATTCAGAGCAGCATCCTTAAAATAACACCATGGGGATTTGTTCTCTGAATCAGGAAGGGGAGGGGCAGTAGAGTGAGGCAACAGCCTGTGTTTCTTTTTCCTTAAACACCTAGAAAGAAAAATAAATGCCTCAGTGGCCAGTAATTTTCCTCTTTTCCTAGGAACTCGGAGACTAATATGTCACAGTGAGACAAAAGAGACTTTGGCTGCAGGCTCATTCAACACATAGAAAATTACTCTTATTTCTGGGACTCTGTTAAGAATGCAGCCTGTCTCTGTTCATTTCTCTCTTAATTTTGCTGTTTCCAAACACACAAACAAGCAAACAATTAGCTCAATGGGCTACTACTGATTGATAAAACTTAGAAATTAAGTTGTACTGAGAAGAAGATACTCTGACAACCCAAAGCTTAAAACTAAGGAAGGTTCAAGGTGAATTTATGTTAAAATATATCGTATTTCAAAACCAGAACCCTAGGTTTTGTCACAGATTATTGCAGTTCACTAAGAGCATTTTCATAGGACAGCAAAGATGAAACATAGAGGAGAGTCACAGATTGAATGAGTATTGCTGACCAGTAATGAGTATTGCTGACCAGAATGAGTACCCTGACCCAGCTATCCATAAAAAAAAATAAAAACACTGCAATGCCTTCATGCTGCCCAAAAAACAATCAACTCCCAAGCTCTTATTTATATAATTAGCCTAGAGAAAAACTATCCAACTATAACTATTGGATTTGGGCTGCATGGTTCTTGAAAATTTGGACATTAAGTTGTACTCACAACTAAGGAGATACTCACACAACCCAAAGCTAAAAACTGAGGAAGGTTCCACCATCTTCAAGGTGAATTTATGCTAAAATATATCATATCTCAAAACCAGAAACCTAGGTTTGCCAATTATTATTACAGTTTATTAAAATTTTATTCCAATTATTAAATTAGTGATTAAATTATTAAATTAGTGCTATTAAAATTGTGAAGGAAAGGTGCTCAGTGCTTTCACCAGCTGCTGTCCCTTCTTATGCCCAATGCAGAGTGCTGGGAAGGAGCTCCCTTGGCAAGTCCTGGCAGACCCCATTGCAGCAAGAACAAGGGTGTTTTAGGCTTAGATGGAGAGGCTTTTGTAGCCTCCATGTGTGCAGAGCAGAACAGGGGGTGAATTGATTAATCTTCACCAAGCAAGCAAACAAAAGGACTGGATAACCTCAATTTTAAAGCTGATTGTTTTTCCTGGCTTTGTTATAAACTAGCTACTCCCAACCCAAGGATAATAATTAAATCATCTGCTGTCAAGCTTTAATGAGAATGCTTTATAAGAGTAATTTATTTAAAACTTTAATAAAGTTTAATTGAAATTGGTTTTCTGTACCCATGTTTCTGCAGAGCAGGCATCTGGATTTGTGTTCACATGCACAAAATGGGAAAATAAGCTTTGGAAAGAATGGCTGTGGGATTGCATCTACCCAAGTGAATTCCAAGTTTGCAGGAGGCGGATTTGTTTTCCTCCAGAGAAACTGGACAGAAACTACAGAGCCTGAATTGCATCTCAGTTCTGAAAAACATCTATAGAGTTCTTGTTACCCCTTGGTGTTCCCTGGCGATTTATATGTACGATATTCTGTTTCTTACTAATGATCCAAGAGAAAGTTAAAATGGATACACTGAGCACCTCAATTTTGTGGCTCATATTGCAACAAAATGAGAATTTTACCTTACAAGCAACAGTCATTCCCATACAGCTTTTTACTGCTCTCTGTTTAGAGCCTCATAATTCCTGGCATCCATCACTGCCAGATTTTGCTCCTCCCAAAAGCATCCTGAAGGTCACTATTGCCACATTCCTGAAGTTCAAGTGTCCTGTCTTTGGCAAGCACAGAATTACAGTGCAGTGCAACAACCAGCAACACTCATAAAGCCCAACTAAATCTTTAATTCTTTCTCAAACAAAAGGAGGAAGGAGGCTGATGGGCTTAGGATTCACAACACAAGCTGCAGAGCTCTTTGCAAGCTGTCAAAAGGTGCTACAGACACAGACTTCATGCAGGGGCAGAGTTTTATCAGCACTCCTAAAGCTGCTCTGAATTTGACAGAATCAGATCCTAACACCAAGTCCTAAAGCAAATCTAAGGGACTTGTTCAAATTTATTCACTTGTTCAAATTCATTCCTTTGGGAACAAATCCATTTGTTCCCTGGGCCCCTGCTGCCTTTAGTGGATATTTCTGGTTTCCACAGCTCTCCCTCTCAGCTTTGCTGGCAAGTTGCTGACATTTTCAAGGAGTACCACAAAGGGATATTTATTAAAAATTGCCATCATTCTATCCAATGCTACAGATCTGCCTCGAGTGGCACAGATGAAATCCTCCAGTTTCATCCACTCTGCTTTCCTTTCATACTTTAGACTATGCTGTATTTAAAATATAATATTGTAATATATATAACTCAGTTTTTGTAATATATATAACAGCTGTTTTTACAGTTCTGACAACCTCTGCTCCCTCAGCTGTATCACTCTCTAACTTGCATGTTAATATAATTTTTTTTTGCTTTCTTTTTTTTCGGATATATTTTATTTTTTGTATACAACCAAGCCATTTTTACCCAAGCTGGCAAGACAAGTGGAATGGGAAGCAAATTCCTTTTCAAACCCACTAGGACATTCCAAAAATAACAAGGATAAAAGGTGCTAGAGTACAGCACTATAAGATTTTGCTTCAGTAGAAAGAAAGAAAAACAGTGGCTGCTCATAAAAATGCCAAGTGAATTAATGTTTCATTAAATTAAAAAAAAAAAAATTCCAGTGGCACAAAAGACTAATTTAGGTCTTTAGATGCCACACAGTCACTGTTTGCTATTCCCACAGATAAAGGGTAAAATACATTCATGGTCTGGCTGCCTGTGCATGTATTTATTGCACCTAAGGCAGCTGCTCTGGGATACTCAGTGCCCTTTACACAACAGCTACAGCAAAAACAATTACCTGCTCTCAAAACAAAGTTACTTGAGAACCAAGAAGCATAATAAATACTAATCTTCATGACCCATAGTCCTGACCTAAAGACAAGTAATGTTGGAAATTAAAAACATTTATCTCTTGATTTTCCTAACTCAGAGACTTTGTTCATGACATATGGATTATCACTTTATCTAAAATATATTTTTCTGTTGTTTAAAAGACCCTGGAAAGTGGGATAGCCATTTCAGAAAAATAAAAAAAAACTAAGAAAGAATAAAAGAGATGGGATGAGAGTTTATGTTACACTGCTCTTTTTCTGGGCTACAGATGGGCACCAAAAGTGCTGAAGGGCAGTATTTTAATATGTTACAAGACAACAGCTATAGCATTCCCTGACCTGTTTCCAGGCTGCTCAGCATAGCCCAGTCTTTATTTATCAAGCAGGTCACCCTTTCCTCCACTTTAATAAAGGCTCACAGGGCAATTTATGGACCTGCATGAGAACTTTATATCAGCAGTGTTTCCATTTGTGCCTAGAAACTTCCAGGACAGCAACACCCTCACAGGGCCATGGCAAAACCTTTTGATCTCATGAATTTATGTATTTATTTGGTTGGCAATTACAATTTGGTCTGAAATTACATCACCCACTTTTGAAAAATAAATCAGAAAAAAAGAAAAGCAAGTAACCCCTGTGGTACTAGGAGGCCACGGGATATGAGAGGATGAACTGCACACACAGAACATTTCAAACTCTTTCCCCACACAGGTCATCACACTTCCACTCTAAATTTCAGGCTTTTTCTCCAAAGAAGTCTGTGTCAGGACTAAGTTTTCCACAGAAGCAGTCTCATAAAACAGGAACAAGGAATAAGAAAAGGGAAAGCATGAAACTGAAATTTGCAGTCATCTCTCACATCAGCAGCTCACCTCTCAGCTTTCTCAGCCTTACTTCCCCATTAAAGGAATTTTCCTCCCCTGTCTACACATAAATTATACACTTATTATGCACATAATTATATGCATAAATTATAATGATTTTAATTGCTCTATCTTCTTAAAAAAAGACAGATACTCTATTTATGCATGCTCTCTCTCCATGTAAGCAAAGTATTTCTCTGCTCTGGAATTAGTTACAAACAACTTGAAGTTGTACTATCGAGTGAGAAAACAGTAAATGTGAGAGAACTTGAACAGCTTTGAGGCTGATTTCATCTGCACACAGCAAACAGGTTTGCATTAAAGCAGATGGAAAAATCTTTCTTCAAGGAACTCTTTATGATGCTTCAACTTTTAGCAAAGTTACCAAACTTTTTTCCATTCATTTCCCCCTACACACTGTGTTAGCAAACACTTTGCCATCTCAAATCCATCCTGGATCTCAACAGTTATTCACAAAGCTATCCAGGAAAAAACAGGGTGAATTTTCACTTTCAGAGTTTGCAGATCTGATTTCCCCACAGAAATCAGCGTCTGAGAACTGCAGGGGCCAAATCCCACAGGAGTCAGTGGTTCACCCATGATTAGTTTCAGTGCAGGGTGAATTTTTTGCTCTGTTTAAAAAACAATGTGAGTGTTTGAGCAAAGAGTATTTCAGGAAATAAATATTGCCGGAACTGCTGGAAATTAAACTTTCTTTTTTTCATCTCCTTCATTTTACATTTGACACATTACTTTTTCTAATGTTACTCCCTCTATATCATTGCAGGAATCTATAAAATGAGAGGGTATTGGGAAAGCTGCAAATGAGATAGATCAGCAGAAAAAATATGTAAAATGTAGAAAAGTAGGACAGATAGAACAATGGTCTGTGTATTAAAGCTTGTTTAGAATAACTCCCTAAACTGCAGAAAAGTTTATCTAGTGAGATATGAGACAGCAGAAAAGTTTATCTAGTGAGATATGAGGAAGTTCTAAGCTTAATAATGGAGCTCCATGCATTGTGTTTTAAGGCTTACAAGCAGGAATTGAATTCAAAATAAGCAAACATTATTTTACCCAAAAATACATGTGCTTATAGTAGTTAAATAAAACTACTGTCAATATGCTTTTGTGTAATTAGTCAAAAAACTTATAAAGTAAGTTGTAACATAAAATTCTTAATCTGCTACCTAAAATACAAGTTAATAACATCTTCCCATTATCATAACAATGTAATAAAACTAATGCTAAAAAATAAAATAACTGAAAACACATTCCTAACAATCCCATCCCATTCATAATTTATACATAACCCCAAACCAACAATATATCATGACTACTTTTGTCAAGCACTGTTGGATAACCATGGGATCCCTGTAGGGCCAGAACTTTGCTGGTAAGCATGAGAACAAGTTGGTCTCTCAAAAACAACTGTTGTCAGTCTGTTCCACACTACAAGTCCAAAGCAAAAATAAAGAAATACATAAGCAGTACCCAACAGTTCCTTTAAAATAGTACTAATGGACAAAATAACCTAAAGATTTAATTTGTTAGTACAAGAATATGTTAAAAGAAAATCCTCAATGAAATAACAATGAGGCTCTGGAACCAGTAATCCCTGGAGAGCAAAGGTCCCTCCAGCAAATCAGCCCAACTCAGCATTTGCAAACTGGTGAAGGCAGAAACAAGGTAACAGAACATAAATCACGCTCTGAATTACAAGTTTTTCTATTCTCTTGAACAATGAAATGCTTTAGAACTCAATAAGTGAACAGTCTATTTTTATAAATACACTCTGCATTTCCATGAATAGAAGGATTCTCTCTGCAGCACCAGCAATTAAGGAATGAGCTGATCAACCCCATTATGTAACAAGGGACAACATGAGACACTAATTAGGGCAGCCCCACTTCATTTGTCCCCAGTAAAACTGTGTCTGGTAGGCAAGGGGTTACAAGTTGTAATTAACATCAATTATTAATTAACCCATTATCCAGCTTCTCCATTTGGGCCAAATGTAGGTTTCCCATTTTAAAACAACATGTTGAATTTTCTATTTCATCACTAGCAATACTGAGAAATTTTCTTGATTTTTCCAATAGAAAAA
>JAHXMQ010012342.1:5094086-5115435 GCA_020466415.1 Ammodramus savannarum pratensis | reverse complement strand
GATTTATGTATGGATATAAACCAAATCCTATTCCCTCTAGGCAGGATTTAAAGATTTAAGTCGTATTGTTGCAGTGCTGCTCCCACAGAAGCCCATGGAAAACATTCCTGTGACTTCAGAGAGGACAAGGATCCCATCTCAGATCTAGCACAACCTCTGAGAACACACCTGGCCAGTGGGAAAAGGACAACTGTGATAAGGAATTTTGCAGGCTCTGTTAGGAAGCCTCTGAGAACAAGACTGCCTAAAGCATAGGAAACAGCAGAGGGAGAAGGAAAAATAAACAAATACCAACCTGTTTAACCTTAAATTCAAATTTATTTCTGCTTTTCAGTGTCTTTTACATGAGGGAGAAGGCAGTGCTGCTTTTGCCTCTACCTTCATGCTGTCTCTAGGCACATAGTACTTAGATTCTGGTAAAGGAGTAAATTTACCACTTATGGCACCAAAATTATTGAGTGGGAGAGGCTGAACTCCAGAAATACCAGCATATCTACTCTGATCAACTTAGCAGCACACCACAGGAGCACTTTCTTCTGGTTGTGTTGTGTTATGTCCCACACAATGGCAAATGATGCTTTTCCCTGTAATAGTTGCCTTGGACAGAAGTCATGCAGTGGGAGGGTAGACTCAAAACCCAAAGTTTTGACTCCAAAAAAATTCAGGATTACTGGAGGACTTTTCTTGTATACCACAGATGCATCTGGAAAACTCAAAACAACTCTTAGCTTCTTATCCCTGTAGAATTTGTTACAGAATTTGGCATCCTTCAACATTCATGCTTGAAACCTATTGGGTTTTTAGCTGCTTGTGTTCTGTGTTTGTTGGTGGAGCCCTTGCCTCCACAGTGTGTGTGTTGTCACGTGTGAGTGATCAGCTCTACAGCAGCAAAACCAGTCAGCAGGAGGAATAATTTGGGGAAATTCAAGTTACTGCACTGAGAGCATGTTCATTTTAATGTTTTGGCCGGGCAAATTGCTTATTCAGACAGTCCAAATTAGCTAAAACTCATAAAATGTAATAATAGTTGCAAACAGAGGGACTTTGAGGATGAACTATGATATTTAGTAGTGTGTTCACAACATGAATGTGACTGAGGGACAGAGTCAGAAAAGGAAATGATTAGAATGATCATAATTTCGAGCACTTCCCCCACATGTGATATCTGATGGTTTTGTGTGCCTAAGCACTCTGGATCCTCTGAGATGACTGGGGAGATGGATTTAGCCCCGAGATCCTGGGGAAGGAGCTTAGAATTAGAAGGAAGAAAAGACACTCTGGACTCAGAGATCTCTTGGCAAGTTCATGAAATCACCAAAGGCTTGTCCTAGGTTTGAGGCTGGGTTAAGAGCTGGATCCTTTGATTCTAGTTTTTTATTTTTTAATTAGGTCTCGAGCACCTTGGCAGTTTTGCAGCTGTCCCAGACATACTCTGTGGCCAAAACAGAAACCCTCCAGAGCCTGGCAGCTCAGGGATCTCTCAAAGGGTTGCAGGGTTGCAAGGTCCTCTCCAACACTTTCAAGGGTTCTCTCAAACGCTTTGCAGTGTTTGTGACTGAAGGATCATGGCAGGCCTGTTAAAACCCCTGTGTCCTGCATGATCACTTAGGCATCCTTGTGTCTGTCAGCCCAGTGGCATACTGAGGAGTGAATCAGTGGGGAGAAAAGCTGTCAGAGGTTCTGCTGGACAATTTGTCCCCATGGCAAGCCAGAACAGCTCCCTGAACTGTTTTGGAGCTTGACTCATGCCAGGAGGGGACCTTTTCTCTCAGCAATTTCCTGGCTGCTTTCTGGGCTCATTTGTTTTTCTTGCAGGGGTGGTTTGTGCTGCAGGGACTGCAAGGAGAGGGCATTTCATCCTTCCTCTGACACATCCCTGCCTTGCCCCCCTCCTGCTCCTGGAGAGCACAGCTGGCACAAAGCCCTCCTTGGAGAGGTTAACCAGATGGATGGGCTCCACGGCGGGCTGGGGCTGGTAGGAAATGCTGCGGTGTGCAGTGCCAAAGCCATGATGCGTGTGCTCTTTCCATTGGGAGCACTGACTCATAAAACAGAATAAAAAAGCTGTTACATTTCTGCATGATGAAAAAAACGGGCCCCAGTCTAGTCCCTCTTATGCATTCACACAGCCTCTGACCAGTGAACGCTTTCCCTGTTAGAGCTTGTGAAACCTGGCTTCCCTTGGTAGGAATTAAATTTATTTCAGCTGAAAAGAATTGGGTGTCACCTTGGATGGGCCTTCTCCTCACCCCCAGCCAGGGCCAAGCACTGGTCTTGTGACTTTCTAAATACAATCCAGATTATTTATTTGCTGTTATTTTAATTGAGCTGAGAAGAGCTTGGCCGTGTCTCCCTTAGGTTGTGCTGTCAGCTGGTTGCTGATCAGTTATCCAAGGTATGCTTGGTAGAAAATAGAGAAAGAAGCCCTTCCCGTGGCCATGGTTCCCACTTCTGATTCCTATTCCAAGCACAGAGTGTGAGAGACCAGCAGGAGAAGTAGATGAGATAGTCAGAGGCAAGGAAGCTTTGGAGAGGGTGGAAGTATTTTCACTGTATCCAGGATGAGGTGCAACAATTAAACACCACAATTAAACATGGATTTTATTGCATGATGTCTTACAAAACAATTGTGATGTGGTGCTAGACCTTATGCAATCTTGTAGACAAAGTTTAGGCAAAAAGCCCTTGAACCTCCAATTATTCCAACTATGAACTGATACACAGCTAAGTTGCAGTTGACATTGCTGTGGCTATTGAGCCATGGCCTCAAACTACCTGAGATTTCTGCAAATGCCTCTTTATGTTGCCTAAAATAGGAACAAATGCAATGTAATTCAAATATTGTGATGGATCTTGAACAGCAGCATAGTAAATGTAGAAGTTAAGCAGACTCTGTCAAGTCTGGAGTTGGGTCAATGATCCTTGTGGGTCCCTTCCAACTCAAAATATTCTATGATTAAGAAAGAAAAAAAGTATTTTGCTTTGCACTGAGGTTCAGACACAGCTCAAGGAATCACTGCTGCTTGCCCACACCCTCAAAGTTGATAACCGTGTGAGTTGTGCCTTAGCCAAAAGCTGCTCATGATTTTTTGCGCAGCCCAGGCTTGGATGCTCAGCTCCTGTGGTTTTGCTAGGTGGGGAGGTCAGTTTTTGGGAGAGTGTAACCTGCCTTCTGTCAGGTTGGATCCCCTTTTTTTCTGTCACCTCAGGCCCTTGGAAATAGCTTTTCTCCATCTTTCCCACAGGTTCCTTCAGGAACTCTAAGGCCACAGCTGTGTGTCTGATCTAGGTGGTGTAAAGACATGGCACTGTTGTTGTGGCAAGGATTGTCCTCTCAAGCAATACCTTCCATTATTTATTTTTTTTAGGGGCAATCCAGAGGGATGTGAAAGCAAGGTTACAGTTTCTTGGTGACTACTGCATCTCTCTCAGTGACCTGCTTGGGCCACTAAATTCAATTTTTGTGAGCTTAAGGCGTCCTAGTGAAAAAAATCTTGTTGCTTGGATTGGACTTGGATTTTTCTTGGATTTTCTTTGACCAGTGGGTTTTTCATGTGCTCTGGGATGTTTCTTTCAGTTCAGTGTTCTGGCTTGATGAACTTATCAGTGCGTGTGAATTTCTGGAGGCAGGGTGGTTTCCTGCTCACAGTGGGAACAAAGTTAAAGGCCAGGAACTCTGCTTAAATCCTTTTGTTATTAGCAGAATGTACTGTGGCCTTTGGCATCCCCTAATTCTGCTTCTCTGCAAACTGATAGATGATTATAGTGATTGTGGTAATTGTGGTAATTAGGATACCTGCCATTTGTGGGAACGTGGAGGATCCTGGAGAAGAATGCAGCCTTTTTGGAATTGCAAACCAGTAAATCTGTTGAGCATTAATGGTTTGTTAAATTTACTGAGCCCTTTGGGACTGCTGAATGAAATATCTTACATAAATGACACTTAATTATTGTTATTGCTAAAGAAGGGCTTGCACAAAAGCAGCAGTTATCTGGGAATCTGGGAAACAAAGGTCTGGAGCTCTCTGCCAACATCTGCTACCATTTAAAACTTACAGCATGAGGCACTAATTTGGAGAGAGAGATTCTGCAGGCCCTGAGTGTGGCAATCCTTTTGGTGAGGCTCTTCACATCCTGAATGTGTTCAGCCCACCTTCACTCCTTGGGAAGGGACTCTGCCCAGGGTGGTCACAGGGGTTGTGGGACATTCTGGTTACAAATGTGGTTACAAATCTGCTTTAAACACGGTTTCCTTCCGCACAGAATTGAACAGGAACAGGCAGTGATGTTTTTTACTCACAACCTGAGGTGTCCTCACAAACATGGGCAGGACTGTGCTGCAGAGTACCAAGCAAAGTTTTCCAAGGCAGGTAAGGAAGCTTTCTATTTCTAGGAGCTCCTTCAAGCTCTTGGGTCTCAGCGTGTGGAAAAAATCCATTAACGTGTAGTGTTTGGCTTTGCTTCTGGAGCAGTGGGAAGCTCCACCCCTCCTTTTGAAGGGAACCTGGGAACCTTGCAACACTAGTCTGCTGTGAGTCATGTACTCAGTGGCTTCAGAGCAGAGAGGAATAAAACCTTCTACCCCTCCAAGCTGATTGCCAAGGAGTGCTGCCATGTCCTAGCAATTTCATGGGTACTACGATGAATTCACTGACAAGCTCCTTGGAGTCTTCCTGTGCTGCAACAACAGCCCAGGGAACAGGGCAGGGCAAAGACATTTATTTAATGCTTCTATTTCTGTTCCTGTTCTGGACCAATAAACTGTGAACTGGCTTTTGACCAGCAGGTTTGCTCACAGTCATGAGGAGCAGGTAGTGGTGACTGGTGGAGTTTTGTGTGTTGACTGAACTGAACTAAATTCTTCCCATAACAGCTCAAATGGATCACTTAGCCATTTTGAGAGCATATTCAGCTAAAAACAAAGCCCACGATTCAGTAAAGCACTGCTTTCTTAATCCTATTTTTAAAATATAATCCAGGAAGCTTCCAAGTCTGTAGAAAGAGGCCAGAACAGCATCTCAGATGTGTGAGGAGCCCCTCTGGGGCACACAAGATCCAACCTGAGGTTTAGTTTTATGTCAGGTTGAGGAGGAGTTTGCCTTTTGGAGATCTCCCATGGCACACAGACTTCCTCATCACTAGGGGAAGAGAGGGCTCCACCTCTATCCCCTCTCTCAACTGGCCTCAAGTTCCATCTGCTGCATTTGTGCCACTGCTGGTCATAATGCTATTTTAACTTCATTTGATACAGCAATACTTCATTATTCAGCAAACTCTTTTGTTAGTGGTTGGGAGGAAAGAAAAGATTCTTTTTCTGAGATCCTTTTTCTTTAGCAGCTCAACTACAAATGGAGGCAAAGAAAGAGAAACAGTACTTTTCCTCCTGTTTGATCTTCCCTACTCTTAGGACATTTTTGTTGCTCTTTCCACACCACAGAGATGAATGTTTCCTTCAGCATCTGCCCTCCCTTGAACCCATCCCCACAAAGGCCTGCGGTTGCTCAGCACATTTGCATTAATAATAATTTGGCTGAGAGCAGTGCCCTGTGCTCAGGACAGCTGGGATTGCTCTGGCACTTTCTTTCCCAGAGCACTAGGAAGGAAGATTGCCTCCACAGCAGCCCTGCATAGCTCAGGAGAGAGTGGAGAATGGAATGCCAAGGATCAGTTGGTTCCCAGATAATTTCATGGTGGCAGGAGCTGTAATTTCCACGCTGGTTGGTTCTGCTTTGGACCAAGAGTCCACGGCCTTCCCACTTATGTGCTGGACTGGGAGAGTGGAAATATTAATCTGAGCATGGAAGGTTCATCCCTTTTCTCAGGAGAATGGAGAAGTGGTTTTTGTGCATGGATGTGAACTCTGGTTTTGCAGGGATCTTGTTTCTTTATAAAGCAAGATTCCTGCAAAGCAGATACACATTTCCTTCCAAAGGCATGGAAGCCCTTTTCACTCAGGATTTGCCTGTGTTTTCATAGACTTTGAAATCAGATTATGCTCAGCAGTTCATGTGCACAATCCAAACTGTTTGGTTTCTGCTCTGCAAAGTTATTGATGCTTAATGGGTTAACTCCCTTAATTAATAAGGAAACTGATTTTTTTTTCTTCCTGGTCTTTAAGGTTACCCTCAGGAACAATTCAAAGCTGACTCCCTCATACTTTTGACAGCCTTTGATACTTTCCTGACAAGGTCTCAAGTAAGTATTGTTGCTCCCTAGTGATTTAGAAACAGTAAGTCAGAACCTCAAAATAAAATCAAAATTACTTTTTTCCTCATCTTCTGTTTCTAAATCTTTTAAGGCTTGTTAGCTCCTCTTCCCCAGGCCTTGCTGAACTGTAGTTGCTGAAGTGCTTTTTCTCACAAAATTAGTCCCAGAGCAGCATTTTGAATAAAATATTGGATAATCTGAGAATTTACAGCATTGATTGTGCAGGGTGTTATTGGCTTGTCCCCTGTGCTGATTTTAAACATTCAGTGGTGTTGGATATTGCTGAGAATCTGATTAAAATTTTGATGTGCTCATCCTCAGTTTTCCTGTGCAAGAGGGAAGCACCTGGGCTGGATTTGAGGCAGGTGGATTAAAATCTAGTTTCTATATGCAGCACATGGAACATCTTCTTTACTTATGCATTTCCTAACAGAGCAACTGAGTTCAGTGTGGTTGGAAAAGATAATTCTCAATGTTGGACTGAGGGCATGTACAGGTACAAGATTCCTTGATGTCAGGGAGAGAGAAATCCTGTGCTGCTTCAGCTCAGTTTGCCCTCCAGTCTTTTTGGTTGTGATCTCTCCAGGCACAGCTACTGCTGAATTTGCTCCTTGGGACCATTCAACATATCCATATCGGGGATTTTATTTGGAACTGGAGAGAAAACACAATCCTAGTGCATTTTACGCCCTCTTGGATCAAGGGCTGGATGCGCTTTCTATCTCCCCCTGCAGTAGTTTCAGGAAACGTTGTTTTGTTCCTGGTGATGCTCCATCAGAGCTGCTCTGAGAAGATACTCTGGCTGACACTCAGCTCCAGCCTTGGAGCCTGCTCCAGAGCCATTCCTGCCAAATGCCTGGCCACTGAGTCCCTGCTTCCCAGCACCAAGAGCTGGATCCTTGCAAGGTGGGGAGCTGCTGGGGGAGGGAGGCATTTCATGAAACACAACTCCCACGCCTTTGCATACCCACGGCTTCCCAGCCAAAATACTTCCACCCTTATTCACGCCACATCCCACCTTTACTCCAGAATTTTTTCCATCTGTCCTGCAGGCTGCCCTGCAGAAGGGACATGAGAGAATCCAGGACTTCTCTGAAAGGACAGAGAGCTGACTTGGAGCAATAAATGTGTGTGCTGCATCCAGTGGCCCCTGATCTCCCCTCTTCCTGCTGCCACTGCCACCACCAACACAGGTGACAGCAGAAAAAAGATGGATTTAGCAGTCCAATCTGTAGGAATATCTTGCAGCTGGACAAGAAGCAGTCTCAAGCAGGAAGAGGATGGATTTACCAGATTTCTTCTGGGTCTTTAGCTAGTGGCAGGGATTTCCTGCACTGTGGACTGTTTGAAGCACCTAAAAGCACGTGCTGGCTGGTGTAGGGCACTCTAAAATGGCTTGGTTTGGAGGACCTGAGTGGGAGTATTCAGTCAACACCCAAAGCTTTTGTGCTTTTGGGATATTAGCAGTGTCTGGAAAGGAAAAGATAGGGATTTTCTTGCTGGTGGGGAGTGGTGAAAGCAAACCACCCTGTTGCTCTAACATTAATCATGAAATACAGACATCTATTGCCCTTTCTACCATATGTTGAGGTGGTAAGAGTGGTCTTCTCCTCCTCTTTCTTTTCCCATATCCATGAAATAAGGATGGTCTCTTGCCTATTTATCTTCCTAGATGTAATGCAAGGATATTAATTCCATACTCTTTGAGTTGGTGTTTGGGTACCCACTGAAATGGATAGGCATGCAGAGGCCAAATCCCACTAGGCTTATCTTGTCCTCAAAGAGATTCCCAGAGCTGGATCTGCTCTGTAAAATAAGAATTTCAATGTGAGCAGAGCCCCTTGAGCTGGTTGAGGATGCTGAAGGTTGGCAGGAGTGCTGCAGCTGGCTCATGGCTTGAGGAGGAAATGCCAGGCAGGAGTTTGTCACTGTGTAACTGATATTCCCAGCTCCACCCTGCTCCCCGTCCTCCAGCTAAAGCTTTCCATGGAAAATTTAGCTACCACTGGCTCTGGTTGAGGCTCCAAGCATTGAGGCAGCTTTCATTTGTGCTGTCCAGGTCTTTAAAAAAACACAGCAGGGACTAAACCCCCAGTGAGGTCACAGTCTGGGTAGTGACTGATGGATGAAAAGTTGGCCTTGTCCCCCCAACATGGTGATTATTACTGCCTTTGTAGTCATGTCTGGGGTGTTCAGGTTACAGAGAGGGGGTGACTCAGCTCTATCAACATCTGAGATGCCCCACAGCGTTGTCTGTCTTCATGAACCACCTTGGGCAGACTGGGAGTGGAACTCAGTGCCTCCCATCAGCTGGGCTGAGTGGTGGGAACCAGGTTCTCCCCAGCTCAGTGATAAACCACTCTCCAGTTAGGCTGGCACTAAGGGTGGGGAACATTTGCTTTTTTGGAAAGAAATTTGGCATTACACAACAAAGAGTCAAGATGCTTATTCTGTTCACAACTGAGCTGCAGAGGATTTCAGGACGTGGCTCCGAATTTTTCTTAAGTATTTTGCTTTCCTCACACCTTTGTCTAATGTGATATGATTTCAGAGAGCTGGTTCAGCCAGAGGTGGGCATTCAAGCACGTGCAGGTTCACACCAGGTATCTGTGTCAGAGCTAGAAATAAACCCCACGTCTCCAAAGACTTGATCTCATCACTGCCAGGGAGTTGGAGGTGCTTTTTCCTTGTGTTATATGAAAAGAAGGTTGGGCTGGAGTGTCTGCCTTGGCAGACACTGCTTTTCCTTTTCCAGGGAATGAGGGGAAGGGATTCCTTCCAGTGGCAGTGAGAATTGCCTTTGTGCTCAAGCCCATAACTGCAAGAGATGAAGCTGAACATTATGTACAGATTAGAAATGTAGCTTTGCCCAGGAACTAAAGCTGCAGGAAAAAAGAGTCAGGGCCTTGGCAGCAGCCTGGAACGTACACCAAGTTCTTATGTTGGGTGTGGGATTAATGCTTCTTCTTATGGCCATTGCAGGGAAATCTTTGAGCCTGTCTTCCAGTGATTCTTGGAGATTTCCTGGGAAATGGGGAATGGGTGCCGTGGGGGAATGCTGCAGCGTTTCTGTAAACCAAACCAGCTGCTTATTAGCCTTAAAGCTCCACTCCCCAGGCTGAAGGTGCTCCACTGCTCCAGGGAAAGTCATGCACTTGAATTAGAAAGCCTGAGGCACTCTGTTGTTCTTTGGGTTTTTTATATGTGGGAGAAGGAGCCACAAATTTTATTTTATTTTCTCTTCACTGTGTTAGGGTGGGGAAGAGTTTTTTTAACAAGAATGAAGAAAAGATGAGCTGTAACTTTTTCTGTTTGGAATCTGAGGGGGTAAAAAATCGCACCTCTAAAAAAAAAGAGAGAAGAATTTTATTGGACCTGTTGAGGACACAAAAAATGTTTTATATTTCAGTTCAGCTTCAACAGCTGAGCTTGGAAAAGAAAATTAGTAGAAGAAAGAAACATTGTTTTAAATAAAACCACTTCAAGTTCTAAACTTGGAACTTTTCCCTTGAAAAATGTTACAGCGAAACATCTTGTGAAATTTGAAACTTAAAACTCATATGGAGTCACTCTTTCCTAGAAATATTTTAATTTTCAATGAGGTCTCTATTTGCTCCAGTGCTCTAGTGAAATATTCTTAAATAATGTATGCCCCTAAAAAAGTGTCTCTTCCCTGCATTCTTACTAACTGTTGTTCAAAGAACCTTCTTTATGAAGGGAGAAGATGTGTCAAGGTGTATTTGCAACAGGGAGAGCCTGAATTTCAAAGATACCTTCAGTTATTCTGACCAGCTGGCTGGTGCTGGAAGATGAAGAGAGAAGTTTTGAAAGGCACGGAGGGATAGAAAAAGAGGGAATGGTTTAAAGCTCAAAAAGAGAATGTTTAGAACAGGTATTGGAAAGAAATTCTTCCCTGTGAGGGTGGGCAGGCTCTGGCATTGGTTGCTGTGGCTGCCCCTGGATCCCTGGAAGTGTCCAAGGTCAGGTGGGATGGAGCTTGACTGGGATAATGGAAGGTGTCCCTGCCCATGGCAGGGGTGGAATGAGATGGGCTTTGAGGTCACTTCCAACCCACACCACTCTGGGATTCTGTGACCCCAGGGCTTCACCTGCAGTGGCTGCACATGACCTGTTGAGCCCATGAGGTTGTCCTGGTGTCTCTGTCTGTCTGTCTGTCTGTTGGAAGCCCAGCCACGAGGAGCACGTTTGGCCCTGTGCCTGCAGCCGTGGGCTGCGGTTCCTGGACAGCTGCTACGTGCACAGGGAGGAATCTGATCCTGTACAAACAGGGCAGCCACGTGCACTCACAGGCAATTCCATGTTCCCTTTCCCAGGGAATATGTGCTGCTCAGCTGACATGCATCCCTCTTGCTTGCCAGCACTTTCCAGCTGACATGTTTGCATGAAGGCTGCACCAAGTATGAACTGTATTAACAGTTTAGTTTTTTACCCCTCCTCTGACACTCCTATTTTATCATTTTCTGTTCCTATCTACCTATTTTATCTAAAACACTTGGATTGGAAGTGGGGAGAGGGCTTGTTTTTACTTGCCATGGGTTGAGGATAGTGAAAAGCTATAAAAATGCAGGCAGAAAGAGACTCTGAAAGGGAGTGATGGAAACAGTGGGATTGTGGTTCTTGAAGTTTTAGACCAACCAGGCTGCTGCCAGCTGTCTGACTTCTCCCAGCTCTTACACTGGTCACTGTGTCTATCAGTGGAATTGGAAATTCTGCAGGGGCTGAATGAGCTCTTGAGTTAGGAAGCCCAGTTTGCTGCCATGAGCGGCCATGTGTGTGCTGTCTCCTCATGGATTCACCTTGGATGCCCTGGCTTTCCGTGTCTGTGAGATGGAGCGTGACAAGGCTGTAGCAGCCACATCCCTGTCACTTTTACAGGCACTTTGCAGCTCAGACCAAGCCTAATTTGCATCAGGGCTGATGAGCTCAAACACATGCAGGGACAATGCCAAGCAGTAACTCTTGCCATATCCCTGGATTGCACTAGAAGTCACTCTTGTTCTGTGCTGAGGCTCTTCCAGTAACTAACTGGCAGTTCCTGAAGAAATATGTCACCATAGAAGATGCCATTAAACCTAGCCCATTTGTCTCCTGATGGAGACATTCCTTGTCTGACTTCCTCGTGAATCATGGGGACAGGGAAAACTTGCTTGCCAGGCCTCCTACTCATTTGTATCCTGAGAATATTCATCCAGGCTTCTTCTCCAGAAGCCTCCATATAACCAAGCCAGGAGAAAGCAGGAAGGACAGCAGGAGATGGGCCAAAGTCCTACAGCTCCCATCCTTGTGTGTGCACCATGAAGAGGCTTTGGAGGACCAGAGAGGGTCACACCACCAAACTGAGCAGTATGTAAGAGGAAGTTCATGAGTTTCAGTGCACCAAACTGGAAAAGAGTGGGTTTAGATCTGATATTGTGAGGAAAAATCCTTCCTTGTGAGGGTGGTGAGGGCCTGGCACAGGTTGCTCAGAGAATCTGTGGCTGCCCCATCCCTGCAAGTGCTCCAGACCAGGTTGGATTGGGCCAGAGTTTGAATCCTGTTCTCAGGAGGGTGATCAAATTTTGCAGGATTTTTCTGTGTTTTAGGCTGACATGCTTATAGCAGCACTGTTACTTTAAAGGCTGATGCCTTCCTCTCCTTTTTGCACTCCAGAGTCTCAACCACAAGCCTTGCTTTAATTTAAATTTTAAACAGCAGACAGACACACATGCAATGAAGAATTATGGGCTGTTGCTGCCAAGGATGCCATCAAATGGCTGAGTGAAAGGGAACATTTACAAACTAATAAAAGTTGTTATTAAGGGGATTATTAATGAAAGGCCTTTGAGCAAAATAACTCCCTCTCCCTCCAAATGCCTGAGGCTATTTTTTTGCAGCCTCCTCTTTATTTTTCTTTTTACTAAGCTTTTTGGGAAGATAAATACCAAAAGAAATTATTGAAGAAGCTGTCACCATCATATGGGTCATTTATTTGGGACCTGGTTTAGCAAGAGCTCATGTCATGTGTCTGTCCACCCCTGCTTTTTTTTGCATAGATGTAATGAACTTCACAGCCTGTTCTAATTAACACCAGGCCTAATGAGGGGCTGTGAGTGGGAATTCAGGAGGGGGAAGAAGGAGGGAAGAGAAAAATAATTCGTACTGTTATTACTTGGTTTTGGTAGTTAGGGGGAAAATATGACTTGGCACTTCAGGTTTCCTGTGGCAAACGGGGTGAAGAGCTGGGATTCAGGGGAGCTGGTGTGTTTTCCTGGGGTTTGGATCATGTAGGTAAGGGTTTGCCTGTCATGTCCTGGTAGGTGTGAAGGTGTTGCTGTGCTGGGCACTGACCTGACAAGGTGACAGCAGAGGTTCCTTGCTTTGCTTTGATTCCTGGCATTGTGTCCCTCCCAGCAGCTCCAGCTCCTGCTCCAAAGTGAGTGGAACATCAGCAGGTTGGGAACACCTGGGCTGTGCCAGAGCAGGCTCTCCATGGGCTAGGCTGGATGCATCAGTGCCTGAGGAGCAGATGTTCCCTTTCCTGTGCCATTTTTCCTTGGAAAGAGGTGGGAGGACAGCTCTTTCAAGTCACTGGATGTCTGCACCGCCAGCAGAGTGGGCAGCAGGCACAGGGAGGAGAATCTTTTGCTCTGTTCTGCTCTCCTACACCCCACCTGGAATTCAGTGACCAGTTCTGGTGCCTCCAATGCATGAAGGACATGGAACTGTTGCAGCAAGTCCCAAGGAGACCACGGAGTTGATAACAGAACTGAGCACCTTCCCTACGGAGACAGGCTGAGGAAGTTGGGGCTGTTTAGCCTGGAGAAAATTGATATATAGAAGAATTTCTTCCCTGTGAGGCTCTGACACAGGTTGCCCAGAGAAGCTGTGGCTGCTCCATCCCAGAAAGTGTCCAAAGCCAGGTTGGACAGGGCTTGGAGCAACCAGGTCTGGTGGAAGGTGTCCCTGCCCATGGCAGGGAGTGAGATGACCTGGTGTGAGATGATGCTTCTCATAATGTTGTGCAAGGGAAGTGCATTTCTGAGCTGGATACAGGCTTTTCAGGGAAGCCAGGGCTTTTCTGGGAAGCTTAGAGCAGTTTGGCAGATATTTGTGGATGGAAGTTCCTACAAGAGAAAGGCAGGGATTGATCAGTGTGGAGAAGAGGGAGGACAAGGCCAGAGCAGCTGGGATGGAGGGGGCAGCCTGTGCTCCATCTCTGGAAGGGACCAGGCTCGCTCCTGCAGCTCTGGTCTGACTTGGGCTGTTAGTTCAGACAGCTGGTAGAAAATGGATGATGCAGAAGAAGCATCTTTGGAGCTGGAAGCAGTAAAAGGCTTGGCTTCTTCCACAGCAAATGTTTCCGTGAATCAGGATGGAAAAAAACTTCAGCTGGATGAGTTGTGTGCAGCTGGGAGAGGGGACTCTGCCAGTTCCTCCCTCCTTGCTGTCACTGGGAAGGAAAACTGGGAATGTCTTTAAAGGGATTTTACATGATGCAAGTGCATCTTTTTTGGGGTTTGGGAGGCAGAGGTCTTGCTGGTGTCTCTCTTGCTTGCATCTGATGTGGATTGTCCCCAAGGGCCACATGCCCCTTGCTCTGAGCCTTTGCAATCCAGCTGCAGTTAAAATCCTAAGGAAATCAAGGAGCTGAGCTGCTGCTCTGCTGAATGGAGCACCTATCTCATGTGTGGCACTGGACAGCTCAGTGGGAGCCTGGGAAAGGGAATAAATGGGATTTAGTGCTCTCCACTCTCTTCCTGCCATCTCTGTGACCTGCGACAATGCACAGTCCTCTCAGCACTTCTGAGTGTCCTGTGGCACCTGAGAGGTGCAGCTCCCACAAATCCCTGGAAAATTCACCTCCAGGTGTGGGGGAATTGGCATTCACAGGAGCACAGTGTTCCCCAGAGAGCAGCCAGCAGGGGCTGAACACAAAACTGAGATCTCCATCAAGTCCTCCTGTGCAGGAGCTGCCCCACCTCAGAAGTAGAACTTTCCATGCTGTTGTAACTCCTGCACCTGGAGGAGCTGGGAGGCAGAGAGACAAGGAAATTTAACTTAAAGTAGAAACCAATTTTACCAGAATCTACTGTTTAAACTTATTTGATTTGTTAACTTGTGCTCACAAAAAGGGCTGCAGAGAAAACAGAGGAGATTCAAAGCTACTGGAATCATCTACCTAGGGAGGTGGTAGAGTCACCATCCCTTGAAGAGTTTAAAAAAAGACTGGATGTGGCACTTGGTGCCATGATCTAGTTGAGATGTTAGAACATGGGTTGGACTCCATGATCTTAAAGCTCTCTTGCAACCTAGAATTTCTGTGATTCTGTGATTCCGTGATTTACTTAGAAAAGAATGCAGGCATCCAAGCTGAAGAGGGATAAAGAAGATCCAAAGCCTTCAACACTGGCCGTCCTTGCTGAGAAGCAGCCATGGGGATTTGACATGACATGATGGTCTTCTCCTCATGAAGGTTTTGAGTGGCACAAAGAGCAGGGGACAGGTGTACCAGGGGTTTGACACAGAGCAAGATGTGGACAGAAAGATCTGTGAGTAGCTGACATAACCTGAGTAACATTTGGGAATGGTTTCCTGGTTGGGAAGGCTCTGTTGGCTGAACTGGAGGGATTGCTGCTTTGTGGGCTGAGCAGGAGGGGAGGATCATCCGTGCAGCCTGCATCCCTCTGGGCAGTGGGAAGGAGCAGTATTCCCAACAAACATCTCTCCCTTCTCCCTTAACAGTGTAAGATGATCAGGGCAGCTGTGCTTTACAGTTTCTGGTCTAAGCCCACGCCACATTTCTTCCAAAATCTTTCCTGTGTCGGGTGCTTGTGGTCCTGCCTGTAAAATGGGGCTTCCTGATACTCCTCTCTGGTTTCTTTCCTTGTGGGCTGCTACTCTGCTGGTTTGCTTCTAGATTTGTTCTCTCCCCGTTTTCTGAACACCCTCTGTGGCAGCATGAGGTGTGCTCAAGCCTCTCCCAGCTCTTGGTGTGACTGATGTCCCTCAAACACTTTGAAAGCAGTGAAGCACAGAAGGTCTCTGGGTTCTCCTTGAATCAGGACCTGGTTCTGCCACCTCAGGTGACACCACAGTGGGTGCATGGCCAGGCAGTGTCCATGGATTTACCCTGTGTAAGGACAGCAATATCACAGAATCATCTGGGTTGTAAGGGGAATTAAAGCTCATCTCAATCCACCCACCTTACACTAGACCAGGTTACTCCAACCTGACCTTGAACACTTTGGGGAAAAATCAATCTTAATGTGAAAGTCTCTGTTTTGTTCAGAATACACATTTTCCACTGGAGCCAGGACACTTTGAAACAGATGGAACACTCTGCCCATTCGTGCAGCACTGTCTCTCTCCTGGCTGCATGCAGTTGCTGTGGAAGAATGAGCTTATTTAGGGTTCAGGCTATTAAAAACATCTGCTTTCCCATGTATCCTGAAACACTGCAGGATCTGAAAGTGGAGAACATGCATCATGCTTGTCCCAGCCACCATAAAACGTCGGCTCCATGGTTTAAATTGTGGGATTCTAATGATGGTGTATCTGTATTATTCAGTCCTGTGTAATGCACTTTTGGTTGGGGTGCTGTGATCTCCCTTCCTGTGTTGGACCTGGGCCACCTAGCCATATTTGCAATATGTGGTTAAACATCAAATGCATCAGAATAAGCAAAATAATCACTTCCAGACTAAACACATTTCAGATTTGTTTAAAATATTGAACAAGTTTCATTACTGGGAGATGTCTTCTCTGTGACATCAAGCTACATCGATGTGTCTCTGCTGATGCCAATTTCTTTTTCCCGTGTTTTTAGAGTAAAAGCATAAAATCCTCTGAAAATCCTCCTTTGACTGTGGTAACTCTTGGATGAGGGTCAGTCTGAGCATCTCTGAGCATAATATCTATGTCTTCCATGGTCCCTGTGCAGCAAAAAAGTTATAGACAGTTATCCTCCTCTTTCATGTGGGAAAACTGGATCATGAACAAACAATAATCCTCATCTGTTTAGCTTGGAATGAGCTGGGAGAAGCTGGTGACAGCATTGGAGGGAAGCAGAGTTTTGGCATTGGTTGAGTTTCCTACAAGACCCTTAACTATTTTTAGCAAAACTGCTTTCTGGAGATCAGGGCACTACATCCCTCCTGCTTCCATCTATCCTTCATTTTTTGGGGCTGATCTGTCTGTCTCCTCGCTGGCTACACTTGTATAGCTGTGGAAAGAGTTTGTAATGCATCTGTGCTCCTCAGGGATTCTCTGGCTGCCTGTTTCTCTGGAGGGAAGGGTGTAATTAAATAAGATTCTCCCACCAAATTCCAGTGGGTAATCACACACGGACCGTTGTCCCAAAGCAGCCCTGACTCAGGCACCAACCACCCTCTGGGTACCACTGCAGGAAGAGCCAATAGGCTCCTTCCTGGCCTTGAAAAACAGTGGGAATGCTGAGTAAGAGTGGGATAAATAACAAGGCAGGGTCCTGAGCCAAAAAAGAAAAACAAACCACAACAAAAAAAGGTGCCTGCAGTCAGTAGGTGTTGTCCAAAGTGAATGCTGAGCTTTCACATGGCCACGGTGAATGTGGATGCTCTGGAATAGTCAGCTTCCCATTGGGAAGCTTTCTTTTGAGTGTATCAAGGCATTTAAGCACATGCCTCAGGGCAGAGAAGGGATTTTGGCAAGATCAGACATGAATCTGATCATCTGACTGGAGTCAGCCTGAGATAAGATTTAAAAAATGAGTTCCTAATTGAGCTCTTCCCCACCCAGAGACAGTTTTTATCTTGGACTTCTGAAGCTCTTTACTGATGAACTCTGGCTTCCCCTTACAAAATATTTCATCTTGGATAGCAATGTAGTCAGTCATTTCAACCTGCTCTTGGAATGTTTGTGCTTGCAGCAATTATTTTTGCAAACTCAAAGTTGTCATTTTTTTCCTCTCATACCTAAATAGTAAAAGACACATTACAATGGATAGCACACAGGTTGGTTTTTTTTCCAAATCATTGGAGTAGAGGAGTGAGGATGGAGAGTTTGTGACAAATTGTTGTGTTGATAAACAAATGGGCTCAAAGGAATTAGTTTCCCGAAGTAACTGCCGCCATTGAAAAGTCCTTCTGCATATGTTTGTCTTTTCTGAACACATTCTTATCAGTATGTTTAGTTAGAAAAAATACTTTTTTATCTACCAAGAAGTGTCTGTTCTGTTTTTTTTCCAGAACATGAAGTTTTGAAACTTAAATTTAAAAAGCCTCCATTTATATTTCAAAAACAATAAACATTTTAATTCACATGCTGCTTTCTTCATAGTTTTAATGTCATTAAGAACAGGGCATTCAGAGAGGAGGCTAGATAAGTTCTGTCATGTTTATGAAGTCATGGAAGCATCTGGATACAGTATGGAAATCCTCAACCAAAAACTTATTGAAGTCTCATTTTAATGTAATTATCCAGGCTTACTCCACTGAACTATGTGTTTATTGGTTTTGGATGGAAGATGAGGCAATAATCAAACTGATAATGTGGAATATCAGTTAAGATATAGCATAGCTTTAGGGAAATATCCCTAATTGTGAACGTTAATTGTATGCACTTTTCAATATGTAATTGATTCCCAACCATCATGAGCATCAAACAAATCAGCTGCAGAGCAGCATCTGTTCAATGTGCAACGTTGAATCGATATTGTGTGATGACTTTTTGCTTTCTGAAGTATCAGGGAGCAAAGAAACAAAGTAAACTGTGTGCCTGACGCTGCAGTGCATCACTGGGGCTTGGCTTATTTGGCATCAGTTCCTTAATTACCAAGTGGGAATGAATAGTAAATAATAACAAAGAACAAAACCTGAGGCACCACTTGGGATGTGTTGTCCCAGGATGAAAAACTTCTCCCTGACTCTCTCTCTGTGTCCCTATTGCTGCTAAACCCCAGCAGACAGAATAATTCAGCATGTGGTATCAATGACCCGTCCTAATTACCATTTACCTCCCCAGAGAGGTTAATTAAGCTGCTGATTAATGTGGCTTTCACTTTGCCACATAGCACGGTCACAACAGCTTTGTCTGTGATGGGATTTACCCCTCTGTAGCTATTTCCAAAATAAGTCCCTAAAGAGATTCAAGAGGTCACTTGAAATGATTCCATGAAATGAGAATGGGATATCTATAACATTTATTTCTTCCTGTTTGCCAGGCCAAAAGGAGGAATGGAAAAGGAAAAGGAAAAGGAAAGGGAAAGGAAAGGAAAGGAAAGGAAAGGAAAGGAAAGGAAAAAGGAAAGGAAAGTGAAAGGAAAGGAAAGGGGTATTCAGGAGTGTTGCTCCTCATGTCAGGATGTTTTTCTGCCACTAGCCCACCAGGACAGCTGGTGACACTTCACTGGAGATATTCCAGAGCCTTCTGGACACAATCCTGTGCCTTGGCATGACCCTGCTGGGCCATTGACCCCCTGTGGTCCCTTCCAACCTGACCCATCCTGGCATTCTGTGAAACTAGTGCCAGCCGAGGACTGGAGGAGAGCTCCCATTCCCTTGAAATTCCCTCACCCTAGCCCAGGTTTGGGGAATTGCTGGACTGTAACAGGTAAGGGTGAGCAGAGCTACCTGCAAAGCTGCTGTAGGATAGTGGTTTTTATTTGAGCTGGAGACTGTTGGATCCGTTCCCAGCAGCAGCCATGGGGATGGCCTGCAGGAAGCAGCTGAAAGCAAACAAACTTTAGGTTTTTACTGTTTCTGAGAACTGTCTGGGTCACCTCCTTATCTGTGATTTGTGTTTCTCAAGAATAGGCTGCTCAGCTCTCGGGATGAGAGGACTCACCACCTTGGAATTACAGCTGGGAAATGCTTCTGGAAAAACAGGAGATGTGCTGGAGGAAGCTAGTGTTGTCTCTCTGGCCTGGCAGGTTTGTATAGGTTTGGGGCTTTTTTTTTTTTTCCATTAAGATGAGAAATTGATTAGATTATTTGGAGGGAGGTATTCCTTGGAAAACTCATTATCTCCTCACACGCCATGCCTGCGATGTTCTGTTGCTATGACCTCAAAAGAAACAAACAGCTTCCTTGTCAAAAAGCCTCCAGCTCTCTTGAGCAGGCTGTGTCCCAAGAGGTCTGACTGTCTCCCTCCTCTAGAGGGTGTCCCCTGCTCCTTCCTTCAGGATTTCTCCTTAGGTGTTTGTTTCCTTTCCTTTATATATAGGTCTGGTAGATCTCAGAGTCAGTCCACAGCTTCCAAAGTAATTGTGTGTTTATAATATTCTGGGAGGAAAAAGATTTTAGCTTGGGAGTAAAACAAGATGATATTTCTACTGACTTTTGTATTATGTTTGACTTTGGACAGTGCACTGCATTTTACATTTCACCATGTGTTATTCCTCACCCCTTGTGGACTATAGAATAGGAGGGAAACAGAGGCATAATGGGGGATAACTGTATTAAAAACAGTATTTGATTGTGGTCATGTGATGCTTCTTTCTGGCCTTGGCCTCTGAATTTATAACTGAGGGCCAAGCAGAGCCCAGTGTCAGGGCTGAGTGTAGGGGACAGTGCTGAACCCCAGGAGAGACAATGTCCTACAGCAGGATGGGATGATCTGCTCCAGGTGGGAGCACAGTGTCTCAGAGCACTCCTATTCCATGCATGAAGCATTGCAGGAGGGGGTTCTGCTCATTCCCTTCAGCTCTAAGGGAATTCCTCACTCTGACAGTAGTGAGGAATTCCATGCCAACCACACCTCGCTGAGGATTTCTTGGCTCTGGAATTCCTTACGTGCTGGTGCAGATGATCTCCAGCAACGTGGGGCTTCCCCTCCTTGGGGTGGCTACTGGGATTTCCCAGCACATTCAGGCAGAAATTCATCTGCTTCTTGTGTGGAAGGCCCATGTCTGCTCTGGATGCACAAACAATGTGTGCACAGCTCTCTGAGAGCTGGATTTCCCATCCCTCGTTGTGCAGGTCTCTCAGACACTCAATGAAATCTCTGACTAATGCAGAAAAGCTTAATTGTTTTTCAAACTCACCCTGTGCGCAGGAAAAAAAGCACAAATGGAGAGAAATATGACCTTATCTGACAGTCTCTAAGCTGTGACTGATTTATATTCTGTGGTGCAACATGACCCTGCCCTGAGCTGCAACTGAAGGAAACTTGCTTTGCAATCAGAGAGTTGTTAAAAATGTGTCTATTTCTGTCAGCCCAAGTGGGGAAACCTTTGGATCCCATTCAACAGGTTGGGATGACTCAACTCCCTGCTGGGTTGGTCACCCTGCCCCAGTACATACAGTATGTGACACTGGAAGAATTGATTCTTCTTGGCTCGCTCACTGGGAATTTTTTTGTGGCATGTTGCAAAATCCTGTACTTTTAACCCCCCAGAAACCTCATGGTGCAAGCTGGACCCTCATTACCCTCAACATATGATGATGAATAGGAAGTTTCTGACCTGATTCCATCATCTCAGTCTCCTCCTTATCACCATTCCCAGGTTCTGTGGGACATTTCTTCTGACATCTCTCATCTCTTATGAGCTCATCTCTCATGGCCTGCAAGGGATGGGAACAAGATTTTCCTAACCCTTTAGCAGCTGTGAGATGGAGGATGGGATTTTTCCAAAGCACTCACCCTGTGAACTGCCCTTCTGTGGAAATAAGTGGTGAGCAGCCTCAATTTTTGTGGGAGCAGGGTCAGAGCAACAGTAGGATTTCTGTAGGATCCCACAGATCAAGCCAAGATTCGAGCAATCACCATCCTGAATTCTCTTTAAGGACAAGAAGGGAAATCCCAACAGGAGAGCCCAAAGGAACATAACATTTTCCCTGCTTGCTTCAGCACACAGTGTGGGAGCAGAGACCTCTTGTGAACTTGCCTGAATGCTCCTACCTCCTTTTTTTTGTTCAAAGATGGAATCTGAACAAAAGATGGTCTCTTTTCAGATATATCCCTGTGTGATCTTGAGTTAAATGAGGCTTGGTCTTGGAGTATCAGAACATTTTATGACTCACCTTGGCTCTAGTGTGCAGAGAGTGACATTGGTGGCATTAGAAGGAACAGATTTCTCCCAGAATTATCACAATAACAATCATACTGAAAGGGACCTTAAAGCCCATCTCATCCCACTCCCTGCCATGGGCAGGGACACCTTCCA
>JAHXMQ010012342.1:5013820-5071978 GCA_020466415.1 Ammodramus savannarum pratensis | reverse complement strand
ATGGAATGGAATGGAATGGAATGGAATGGAATGGAATAATTAACCTTCTGATATCATAAAGCCAAATGCACATCATTCTTCCCTGCGTCTGGGGCCATCATAAATCCAATACAGAATTCCCCATTTATGGTTTTCCCTCAGCAGATCCTTCCCCCCTGGCATCCCCAGGCAGCCCCCACGACTCTCCCACATCTCCCCCTTGCACCTTGCTGCCTGGGAGGGAAAACCCCCAAAAAATGGATGTCTGAGCCTCCTGCCCTTCCCGGGAGCAGAGCCCAGGGCTCATCCCCAGCCCCTGCCGGCTCACATCTTTACAATATCGGGTTTTACGGTGAGCTCATCGCAGCCGGCAGCAGCGCTTTTATTTCTCCGCGGCAACGAAGGGAGGAAACAAAACACGGGGCTGGAGCAGCCGGCGAAGTTTCCTGGCTGCCGGGGCTCATTTTTCTTGGTGAGCTGGCTCTGGGAGCCTGCGGGGCTCATGGAAACTCAAACGTCTTTCCCTCTCCCCCGTCTGCTCCCCCGTCTCTCTGCGCAGCGATGGAGATAAAGGTTACACATCTGGTTCGGATCTGCTCTGTTTAACAAAAAAAAAAAAAAAAACCAAAAAAAACCCAAAAAACAAACCCAAAAAAGCCTTGCTGCTGCTGTCCCATAAATCCCGCAGCTGGAGCGCACTCCCGGCTCTAGCTGGGGTTGTTTGTCCCGCCACGTCCCGCTGAGCCCTGGGGGTGGCTTTTGGGAAGGCTGCGCTTCCCCAGAGCTGCTGCTGCCCCTCTGAGTGATCCCCGGCCTCTGGGCACGGTCTGGGAAGGTTAAAGTTACCGTGGATCAAAGTTTTTTGGGATTTAGAACCACCCAGGATGCTCAGCTTGGCTCAGGGGAATGGAGCTTGCCCTGCCAGGTGCTGCTCCCCAGGACATTCCAACTATTCTGCCCCAAAACACTTGTGGGGCTGTAAAACATTGTCAAAAACCAATGAAGCACATAGAAAATCTAGGATCTTCCAAATCCCCTCATTTTATCTGATCATCTCCACCTTACTGCAGTGATTTTGGTGTTGGGAGCTGCATTATTTCCACCCCACAAGCTGTAGACCCCTGGCCAAGGAAATGCCCCCACTTCTGTCCCCGTTTCCCAAAGATCCTTTGCTGCAGGCTCAGCTGCTCCAGGTTTATCTGCATCCCTGCTCAAGCACTTGGATACATTCCTAATTTCCAGGAATGCCCAGCATGGCAGGATGTCATTTTCCTTGAACTCCTGACCTTGGAATGTCAACACTGGCATTGCTGGGAAACCCAGGAAGGAGCTGGGCAGGTACATCTGAGCATCCATAGACCTCTAGACTGGCTTCTTTTAGTGATGCAATAAATTTAATAGTGGCTAATAAAATGTGTCAGAGCCACTTTGCCTCTCCTTGTAAAGGTCTCCCTGGAAGGCTGTGATGAAATGCAAAGCTGCAGCGTTGAGGGAACCCAACCAAGCATTAAATACTGATGCTGTCCTAAATTTAAGGGTCTGGCTTCAGTGTTGAACTCCAGGACACGTCCTGCTCTTGATTTTTATGACACCACTGGTACCATAAGTGGTTATGTCTGTGCTCTGGGGTTGAACCCTGGAATTCTCACCAGCAGGCTCGTAGCTTCTGGCCTCCAAGGGCAGCAGAGGCATCCAGAACCCTCTGGATTTCAACTGGAAATAGTGAGATTTGACAGTGACTTTTTGGAGTAGTTTGTCCCAGGGGCTGTCCACTATCACTCTTCAAGGACAAAGTGTGGATGTTGTGACTTTGTCTGGGCAGCCTGACTGGGAAATGCTCCATGAGGAAATTCCCTGGTAAAACAAGGGCTGGTGGCTCAGCTGATTGTGCCTCACCCATCCCCCTTCAGGACCTGAAGGGACAGTGCAAGAAAGATGTAGTGACAGGACAGGAGGGAATGAATCCAAACTGAGGGTTTAGATGGGATATTGGGAAGGAAATGTTCCCTGTGAGGGTGGTGATGCCCTGGCACAGGGTGCCCAGAGAAGCAGTGGCTGCCCCGGGATCCCTGGAACGTTCCAAGGCCAGGCTGGACACTGGGGCTTGGAGCAGCCTGGGACAGTGGAAGATGTCCCTGCCCATGGCAGGGGGTGGAACAAGATGAGCTCTAAGGTCCCTCCCAACCCAAACCATTCTGTGGTTCTTTCCTTGGGGCAGAATCAGCACTCAGATTTGAAGACACAGCATCGAGACTCATCTGGACTTTATGCAGGGTCACCTCAACCCACACCAGCTCTGTGAAGGTTTCCCTGCCCCAATCCTGGAAACCTCCAGAGATTTAGAGCAATTTCAGGGACACTTCCATCTCTCAACGTGCCCTCAGCTTGAAAGGAAATTCTAGCCCTGGTCCGGGGCAGGGCTGTAAGATCGACCTTCTGAATCAACTCCAGGGGCATTTCTGATGCAGGAGGTGATGTCTGCAGAAGAAACCCTGCTTAGAGTGGGGTCTGGGGCCACCCCAAGAGCAGCAGGGCGCGGCTCTGGGGGCTCCCCGGCGGCAGCGGGAGCGGCACGCGTGGCTCGGGCTATTTTTGCTGCCGCAGCCACGCTGGCAGATGCGCTCCCGGCTGCAGATGACTTCCATGTGCAGCCCCTCGTGGCCCTGGCCGGGGGCCCGGGGCGTAGCTCGCTTCCTTAAAAGGCTCGGGAGGCGCCTGCAACGCCCCCGGGATGGGAGGGGATGGGATGGGAGGGGATGAGGGGCCCCTGCCCGAGCTGCTGCTTCTCCCCCCGGCGCGCTGTGACATCCCGGGATGCGCCCCGGCGTCCTGGAGCGCTCCATGGAAAGCAGCTGCCCCGGGAAACGCAGGAGGCGCAGGCATCGGGAAAAGCTCTCCCGTGCTGGAGAGGGCTGGGAGGACGGAGAGAAGGATCACTTTAACTAAAGTGCAGCTTTTGAGAGCAGAAAATTGTGATGGGCTTGGCCGTGCCCGGTTCGCAGTGAGATGCAGTGTGGGCTCCTGTGTCCCTCGGAGCCACTGCAAGAGCCAGTTACAATAATAAATAAATAAATAGATAAATAAATAAATTGACCCATTCCCCTCTTTTTCTAATGAAGCCCATGTGGTGTGCTCTAAGGGGAAGGTGCCAAATAAACAGCTCAGCTTCCCCAGCTCAGCTGCCACGGCCTGGCCCGTCCCCAGCCGAGCTGTCCCCTGTCTGTCCCCACGCAAGCAGCTCAGTGCTGACAGGAAGTTTTGGGCTCTGGGCTGCTCCTCCTGCCAGGAATGGGATGCCTGAACTGTGAATCCCCACTAGGACAAAGCCCAGAGCAGCCCTGTGAGCTCTTCTTGCTCCCTTGGAACCCCCTGGATCCAAGGGGGTGCAATAATTCAGTCTCGGAAATGATGTGGTGAAGGGCAAATCCTCCTGGAGGTGCCTCCAAAGGCATCCTTGCTGTGTGTGCAGCACACGTGGAACATCTCCTGCCCATGGGGACCTGCCTGAGGTGCATCAGGACAGCACCAGGTGGCCTTGTCCTCTTGCCAGCCCCTCCCTGACCCCTGCAAGAGCATCTGGATAAACCCAGAATGGCAAGGGTCTCCTTTCCAAGATTTGACCAATCCGACCCAGTTCTCCAGGAGTCAGTGCCCTCTCCCAGTTCTCCCTCAGCAATGCCCTGGTTTTGGTGTTCCAGCTGCCCTCTCCATGGCAAGGCTCCATTTTTCCTTCTGGGCACCTCCAGCAGGCCATGGGAAGTGTTATCAAGCCCTGCCTGGGGACAACGACGGAGCCCCAAAACCCAGAGCTGCCCTGTGCCCTGGGGTGGCTGCTTTCTCTGCTTTCTGCTTTCAGGGGGGATTTCTGAAGGGGCAGGGTAATGGGCATTGTTTCTGGGAGTTTTATCTTCCTTGGGTGAGCTCAGAGAAGGAGAGGAAGGGTAAAAATCATGGCTGTGGAAAGCGAAGGAGACAGATGAGAATATTTACGGGGTCATTGAGTCACACAGGGGCACCCAGGACTGGCTGAGGCCAAGTTGCTAAATGCCATGTCCAGCTCAGTTTAAATTCCTTCAGGATGGAGATTTGACAACGAAGACATCTCTGTTTCCACCTTTTTTCCAAGCTGGAAATCTCCAGGTTGCCAGCAGCCTCTCAGTGCTGTCCCCCTGAATACCCTTACTACATCTCTCCTCCCTTTGAGGGACAGTGGGATTTCCCCCCTGCCCAAATAATTGCTTTCCAGACCCTGGAAAATTATTCCATTGATGCCCACACTGGCTTTAACAAAGACAAACCCACAAGTTTCTCAAAACCTCCATTAGACTTTATTTAAAAGTTCTTTGTATAGACTTCCTGACACAGAATCCACAATAAAAATAACCCCCCCCCCCCTCCCACTGCTCCCCCTCCCCAGACTGCTTTGCTTTGTATTTTATAAAACATACAACATCAGAAGAATGCCAGAGGCATCCTACACCACAATTTAAAGATTTGTTAACTGAGGCCTTGGTCCCAGCAGTGCATTTGCATTTGGAAACTTTGCTTCCTTTTCCTTGCTAGTTTGGTTGGCCACATGTGGTACAAATGCATACAAGAGATGTAGTCTGAGACTGAATCCAGCAAAAGGAGAAAAAAAAAAAGAGGAAGAGTGGAAATAGAACCAATTTTTTATCAGAATCAGCCACTCTCTTACAAAAAGGCTTCCCCTGTAAAGTTACACTCAGTTATGAGTAGGATAAAAGCAAGCAGGTAACAAGTTGCAGTGAAATTATTATGATTTTTTTTTTTTTTTTACTCATTTTTGTGATGCCTTATATAGGCAGACAGCCAGAATTGGGGGGCAAAAAGGCTAATTTAGAAGACATGTTGAGAGACAATAACAATCTGCACTTGGGTAAATATTTGGCAATGTTGAAGCTATACAATATAACCCGGGCACGTGTAGCACTCAGTCCACAAACAGTTTAGCACCATATTGATAGGTCATGCAGCAAAACCCTCTCCTCGGGGTTTGCTTGGGAGTTAAAAGCATGAAATATTACAGTGCAAGGTTGTCTTAGCTTCTATAGGGGCAAGGTGGCAAAGGTGATGCTGTCTCAGAGGTAAGTGTTGGCCAGCCCCTGGCTCTATGTCCCCATCGCCGTCACCGCGCCGGGGTTGATGGCTCCTGGTGGGGAAAGAAGGAACAAATAAAGTTTTGATGCAGGATTTTAAAGGAAGATAAACAGCCAGGAGCAGCAGAGGGGGGATGCCAGGAGCTTGGCTGGTCCCTCTTACCAGGGGTGCAGAGTTTTTCACATTCTTTCTGCGTGTTGAACCTGTTGTCGTTGCCGCCGCAGCCGCCGTACCAGAAGCGGGCGCAGCTCTTGGTCTCAGGGTCGTAGTACCACTTGAGCACAAAGTTCCTGCAGGTGCCCTCGTCCTTCTGCAGCCGGCAGACATCCATCACTGTGGGGAAAACCAGGAGCAACAGGGGTCAGTGGCACTCCTGGGTGGAGCACTGCCTTTTCTGAGTGTATCCACAGGGCATCCACAGCTCAGACTGTGCAGCCTCCTGATTTAGATGATTAAATCCCATCTCCTTATTTGCAAAGAGAACCTCTTTCCCTGGAGATCACCAGTTTATTTGTCTCCTGTGCTGCTGCCATGCATCCAGGAGCAATGAAGGAGGAGTGATGCATGGCAGTGGTTGTCTGCAAATCCCTTGGAGCTGTAGGAAATAAGCTGGCAGTCTCAGAACTGGGAGAGGACTGGCTGGACTGCAAGGCAAGAAGTACTGGCACCACCAGAATGACTGACTTCACTTAAAAGAGAAATTTTCCATGTGAAGATGCTCCTGAGTGCACCACACTGCATCTTGCATCCCTGGCTGGGTGAGTGGGGGACAAAACACTTGGATTGCGGCAAAATGAAACCACCAAATAATTTTTAAAAAATTAAATTAAAAAAATATCTGATATCAGCCACTGATTTGCCATCAGATCACACACCTCCCTTCACACAGGAAAGGAGAAGGAGCTTGTGCCACCTCTGCTCAGCACAGAATAAGCACCACAGATAAGGGGGAGTCAGAAATCAGTTTTGACCTTCCAGTTCAGCTTTGCTTTTGGGTTCCTACAGCCTAAAGCTTCCCCATGCCTTAGGCAAGCTCTTTGCCTTTTTTGTATTCAGGTTTTCTTTTTCCAAAGACATCTCCCTTCTTCCCCACTTTCCAAAACACTGAAATCCAGCAGATGTGAACACAGGAATGACTCTTCCCCAAATCCTGCACAAGAATGAAATCCAAACACTAATCAAAACAGAAGGATTTCTTTTGTGTATATAACCTAATTTTCCCCTATTTCAGTCTGAAATGAAACAAAAGCTTAACCAAAAATTTCCAAGAATTGATGGAGAGCAAGAACTAGGGAGTTAAAATGTGTTTTATGCTGTAGGATGTTGAAAAGCTGGGGAGAGACAGGGTTTTATGTCATCCCACAGAGAAAATGTGTGCCTGGGCTCCTTAGTTACACTTAAGAGTTAGTTTTGTCATGGTGAAAAAGTTATTAACAATTAAAAAAAAAAACCATAGAACCATTAAGGTTGGAAAAGTCCTCTAAGACCCTTGAGCCCAGCACTGCCAAGCCCACCACTAAACCATGCCTCATGTTCCACATCCACACATGAAAAATTATCTGTAAAAAGTCCATAATTAAAGGGCATCACAGCATTTGAAAGGCTTCCAAAGGGAAGTGGGTCTGGTGCACATTTTCACACCCAAAGTGCCTTAAAGCTTGGGAGCTCAACTCATTTCTCATTCTTGCACCTGCTGAGGGCTGAACCCAGAGCCTGAGCCCCTTAAAAGCTGAGCTGCACTGAACTCCTGTGTCCATTTTCCATGTGGATTCCAGCTCTGGCTTTGCAGAAAATGGAAAGAGAATAAAGTGAGCACAGCACAGCGGGCAGAGACCTGAACATCCCTCCAGGGCCCCAAGGCTGCTTCCCTTGACTCTGTGCCCAGGGCAGAGCGGTGCCAAGTTGATGAAATATCACTTTAGCCTCAGAAACAGTTGCTGGAAACACCATCAAAGCATGTGACAGAGATCAGAAGGTGCTGGCCTGTGGGACAGGGCTAGCAGAAACTCCTGCCCTCCAGAGAAATCCTCATCAGGGAGGCTTCCCTGCTCTCCCAGGGTGGAATCCTGCTCTGGAGTGAAGCTGTGTGCTGCTTCCTCTGGCAGCAAAGTGCTCAGACTACAGCCAGAGGAGCCACGGTGCCCATTTGCATCCCCAAAGCACCTTGAAATCCCCTTTGGCCACACCAAACATCTCTGTGGCTGGTGGTGGCCGCCCCCTCCTTGCCTCCGCATCTTTGCCAGTGACAAAAATTCCCAAATACATTTAAGGATCCTAAAATGAACCTAAGAAAGGCAAATGAGGAGGAAGGGTCTGCAGTTTGCCTTTTCAAACCCTGCCATGCCATTGCAAGGACTAAAGCCCTGCCTCTAGGTACCAGAGCTGTCTTCACTCCTTGGTTTCCCTCCCAGCTCCACAAAGGGCCCTAAAACACCTCTGGGGGGAGGAGGCTGCTCTGATAAGGATTTTCTGGGCTCTGTTCCCATCCCAACCCCTGGCTGAACCAACACAGGCGATTTCAAGCCTTTTCTCCCTTCCCAGGTCCTGAAGGACGTTTGCAAACATAATCCCTTAACCTCAGAAACTCCTTGAGGAGAGGAGGGCATTGCCATTTTCCTGCAGGCTCCCCTCTCAGGCTTGGCTTTTCTCTTTTGGTGATGAAGGAAAAAGCCTCCATGCAATGCCCAAGCCCCGTGGAGTCACTTTCCATCAGGTGTTTTGGTTCCAGGCAGTGAAATGTTGGGAATTCTCTGCATTCCAGCAGAAGGGTGGCACTTCTTGGTCACACAGAGATAACACAAACGGGTTTGGGACCATGCCACACTCCAGTTCAGCAACCCCAGGTCCCTGGTGAAATCCAGGGAGCTTTGCCACCCAGGCTGTGCCAGCACAGCACATCCTGGTGGGACAACACACATGCAAAGTGACTGGCTCATGCAAAGCAGATGGAAGGGCATGGTGGTGTGAAGGAGCAAGTGAAAACTAATTCTGTGCTACTTTTGATCTGGGGTTGGGCAGGCTTGGATGCATGCTGTGGAATGGTCAGGGTTGAAGAATGGGTTTGCTTTGTTTGTGATGATTCATTTTTTTGGAGGAGGTGTGTTACCTGATGAGAATCTTTTCTCAAGGGGTGGCTGCTGCATGGCTTTCTCATCTGCTGCTGGAGGAGGAAAAAGCGCACGGGTTTGGATTTTAAATGGTGTTTTCTCTCTGATCCAAACATCATTTGACAACAGGACAAGATGCAAAAGGGTGAATCCTCATGGGGTACTTACATGGCTTTAAGCATTTGTTATAGCACTCAGCTTCGGTCTCAAATCTATTGGCATTACCTCCACAGCCACCATACCAACCCTGGCTGCAGAACTTGTGTTTGGAGTCAAAGAACCACACAATCTGATAGTCCTTGCACTGCATGCCCATGTCAAAGTCCAGCAAGCAAGGGTCTGGCCAATCTGCATGGCAAAAGGTGCAAAGGTTAAGTGATTCTGAGGGGGTTAAAAGCTGAAAAAGCAGAGATTGAAAAGAGGGGGGGGAAAGAGGAAAATAAAGTCTGGTTCAGGACTGGTGGCATTTCCCTCTCATGTGTTTGCTGGATGCAAACTTCCTCAGCCTCCAGTTTACCTCTTCTTGCTCTTGGTTTTGTCACAGATCCAAACCCCAGATCCTTGGAGCAGCATAGTGGGAGCCTCTTACTCCCCACTGCTGCCCTCACACAAATCCCCCCACCCTCTTTTCAAAGCTCTTTGTCTTGGCAGTGACTTCTAGTCCCTAAGTGTGTTTATCTACAAAAGCAAGTTGCACCTGGCATACGTGAAGGCTCAATGAACACTTAAACATATGTTCCTTTCCTGCCCCAAAAATTGATAATTTAGGTCCAAATCCCAGAGTTTTGATTAGCTGTGCTGGGCCATCCATACTATTTTACCCATACAAGGAGGGCAGAGTGTGGGCTTTCCTCCAAAATCTCTGGGAATATTTACACATGGGTGTCTCCCATGAACCAGAGGAGGCTCAGCTAAACCCATCCCCAATTCCCTGCCCTCTTTAGAGTCTTTAACCCGTTGAAAACCTTTGGATGAGCATCCTTGGGGAATGCTCCCCCCAGATTGCTGGCTGCCATAAATCCTCAGGCAGAGGTGTTTGCTGCAAATGGAGCTGAGATGGAGAGGTCTGTGTGGAGGTGCAGAACAAAGCTCAGCACATCCCTTTTCCCTGGGGCAGGAGAAGCCCACACATCTGGTTTGCCAAGGGCTGGTGCCAAGGCGTTAAACAAGGGGTTAAACAAGGGGTTAAACAAGGGGTTAAACAAAGGCAAGGGGTGCTTGTCACCTGGTGGGGACAAGGGGGGATGAGGGGGATGGCAGTGCCAGGGAGAGGGGCCAAATGAGCAGGAAGGAGCACATGGGAAGGGAAGGATGATGGGTCATGCAGGAAGGAGAAATAAATTGGTCCAGCACAAGCCCTTGGCCCCTCTGCTGCACAAAGCTCCAGCGGTGCCACCAGCCAGGCATGACTGAGATCCATGCTCATGCCACTCAACACCAGCAGCCAGAGCTCCACAGCAGCTCCACAGCTCCTGGCTGCATTTCCCTGTGCTCTCAGACCACTCTGTGAAGAAAATGAGCCCCAGCACAAGCAGGATGTCTGAAGGAAAACCCGGGAGCGATGATTGCAGAGCCATTGTTGGTGTGGCTGCAGTGGCTGTGCTGCTGGGTGAAGGCTGAGACCCCTTCCAGGCCCTTGGAGGAGGGGTTGTGGCACTGATGGTGTGTGACAGCACCGGTGGGACGAGCTTGATGTCACCCAAAGCCACAAAAAGAGGCAGAGACCCCACTGCAGGGCTCTGGCCCGTGCTGCCAAGGGTGTCACCAGGGCCCTGCTCAGATGTCTCGGTGTTAGTGGCACTGTGAGAGCCCCCAGCCCAGCAATCCCCCCACACTCACCACTCTCAGGCCCTTCCAGGGGCTCAGTGTTGAGCATCATGTTGGCCAGGGACACCTGGGCCTGTGCCTGGGTCTCTGTGGGGAGAGGCAGAGGGTCACTCAGGGGGAGGGAGCAGCAGCAGCACCCTCAGGACAGTCACAGACAAACCCCAGCCCCAGCTCCAGCACAGGGGCCAGGTCTGGATCTGTTTAGCCCAGCACACACATAGGAGAAATGTTTATTGGAGGCAGCTGATGGGAGGAGCAATCCCCAACTCCCTGGCTGTGCCAGGATGGGATTGTCTTCCCTCCCCAGTGGCTCTGCTTGGGCTCATCCTCAGGGTCACCACAGAGGAGCATCCTCAGGGCCCCATGGGGCTGCTTTGGATGGCCCCACTCACCCCACAGCATTGACAGGGATGCTGGATGTGGCCTCTCTGGAGCCACTTTAGCTTTGGTCTCCTGGCCTTGGAGATGAAAGAACAAAAATGGCATCCCCCCATGGAGCCAATCCATAATGGATCTGTCCTCTCTTGTTCCCTCAAAGGCTCTCTGGGAGAAGACCCCTCCCATCAGGCCTCACATCCCTCTATGGTGAGGATTGTCACAGGTGAAAAATATTCCATGGAGGGGTCTGCTGGCACGGGAAGGGCTGGATTTGCTTTTCTTTAGGGTATGGTTTGGGTGTGGCTAAGGGGGACAATCCTACTCAGTGTCCAGGTCACAGCTTGCCACCACTGCCTGCTCAGTTTATTCCCATTCAAGGTTTATTCCATGGGAAAAGCAGCTTCCCTGGGCATTGGGAGCTCCAATTCAGCACATGCAAATGTTACTTCTACCCACTGATGTCTTTTCTCAACATTTTTGTGGGCATGTTTATTGCTTGTGAAGGTGAGGGATTGGTCCAAACCCACTGAAGCCAGAGGAAAGGCTCTCCATGGGCACTGGAATTGTCTTGGAAGTGCCAGAGGAAGCCAGACACGGCACTGGCAGGACCAGCACAAACTTCACACCACCAAGCCAAGTCACCTCTGTGCCAACTCTATTAAAAAAAAAAATTGGCTGTGTCTTAGACAGCAACTACTGGCCATGCCAGAGAGTTTGGTGATGGCTGTGCACATATGGAGCTTGGATCCCCAAGGGACTAAGCCTTCCCTTTCATCTCCTCTTTGTGGATTTTTCTGGGTGGTGTGGGAAGCAGATCAGTAGCTATGGAACTGGCTATTAGGGAAGCAGGTTTTCTTGCTTATTTTGAAATCAGGCTGGACTGAGTTTACCAGTTTGACTCATTATTAATTGCAGTAGTGCAGGCTGGGCCCCCACCAAGACCTTTTGCACCGATGTACGAACCCTCCAGCACGTAACAAACCTGCTCTGGGACTGCCTTTAATTATCCCACATTCTGTGTTGATTTAACCCCACTGAAGTGCAAACTCCCATTTTTCAAAGAAACACATTTGCCACATCTCATACCCTGCTGGTGACAGCAGACATGAAGTGATACAACTTAGCACAGCCAGGGCTGCGATTTTTGTACCAACTTATTCCCGATCCCTATATTTTTTTTTCCCCTCCCACTTTTTGTCCCCACTTGATGAAAAAAAATAAATGCCCACATGTTTCTGAGAGTCACTTACTCGTGCTGAATGACCCTGTGTAGGTTACTTTGGGCTGGGATTTTTGGGAGCCAGTGATGACAACAGCGTATTTCTGCCCGCTCCGGAGCCCCCGGATGACGTGCTCGGTGCCGGTCAGGTTTTGCCTCTGCACAAGGGAGTGGTCCTGTGCCAAGGTGACAGTGACATCAAAGGTGCTGTGGGGCTCAGGGCTGGCCCAGCGCAGCCTGGCACTGCTCTCGGTGACGTCTGTGATCTGGATGTCGTGGGTCTTTGCTGCAGGGCAGAATCAGAATCAGAATCAGAATCAGAATCAGAATCAGAATCAATCAGAATCAGATTCAGAAGGGACACCAGGCAGTGAACGAAGAGAGAAAAGGTCTCAAGGAAGAAGTGTCTCAGTGCTGCAGAATCTTCTTTCCATGGCAAGTGCAAGCTAGGCTGGCACTTGGCTGTCTCAAATGCCCCCGCAGGGGAGGCTTTGTTTTCCATAGCTCAGATGATTCACCAAGTGGTTTATTTATCTTTAATAATCTGTTGCAATCTAGTAATCAAAGCCTTTTTTCTTCTTTTTTTTTTACAAGATTCTCACTGCTTGAAATTCCCAGCACTTTCCCAACAACTGTAAATGTGCCCAGTCAGATCCTTCCTTCTCTAGGGTGCAATGGATTCACTGAGCTGCTGAAGACCTTCACGCCAAGCCGGAAGGGACCTTCAAGACCATCTCCTTCCAACCTCCATGCCATGGGCTGGGACACTTTCCCCAGACCAGGTTGCTCCAAGCCCTGGTTTTGAACACTTCCAGGGATGATAACCTTAACAGGTCAGATAAATTGTTATGGAAAGGTTTTCCTGCTCTGGCAGATCACTGGATGAGACCTTTATAAACACTGCTTGGAGCACTGGTGGGGCAAGAAGCACCCAGAAAAAATTATTCCCCTCAAGCTGATAAAAGCATTAGCCTTGCAAAAGCTGATTGCTTTTATTTATTGCTTTTTCTTTATTATTTATGCAGGGATTTGCCGTCAGTGACTGGATGAGGTTCCCTGTGCTTTTTTGATTTTTTGACACATTTTGGAACACATTTTTTGATCCTTCTCAGCTAGTGCAGATCTGCCTGTACCCCCTTGCAAAAATATCCCTTTTTATGAACTGTGCCCACATGAAAGAGGCTTGGCATTCCCAAACAGGTCTCCACACACTGATCCATTGATAAACTAACTATTCCTGTTAGCTGAGAGCTCAAACAATGCCATTATATGAACTGCCATTATATGAACCACCATTAATAGCAAAACTTGGCCAAGGAGCGACGCTCCAAGGAAATCATGGAAACAAATGAGCCACACTAGAAAGAGAAGCACTCTGTAGAGGGATGGATTGTTCCTGCTTGTGTTTTTTCTAGGGGCAGTCTGTCCCCCACCCATTTTGCACAAAATTCTTAACGCAAGTCAGCAATGCCCCAGCACAGACCTCCCGATTTACACCTAAAACCGAAATTCGCCCTCTGGGTGACATTTCCCACAGGAATAATCCTCTCAGGGGGGAAGAAGAGCCACAGCCTGCTGTGGTTCAGCCCTGCCCACACGGGGAGAGCTGCTCACGTACCGCTGTGTCTCCTCCTGCCTCCGGCCACGGTGCCTGTGGCGTTGTTGGTGGCAGCCCGGCCGCTGGCTTTGCTGTGGCTGGTGGTGGCACTGGCTGCTCCCTGGGCTGTGGCATTCCCCTGGGCCACAGAGCTGGCTGGGGTGGTCTCGGGGGCTTTGGCCTGGGCCGTGGTGCTGGCAGGAGTGGTTCTGGCGTGGGCACTCGCCGCTGGCTTGATGGTGGCGCTGACCGTGGTGCTGGCAGGGAAGGTGCGGCTGGCGGTCGCGTTGGGAGCAACGAACCTGAGCAGAATTTTGGAAATGGAGGTGAGCTGGTGTAAAAACCACTGGCAAGAACCCACCTGAGGTCGAGAGTCTTTGTCAGCTTTAGACTTGCCCACAGTGAGTGAAAAGTGTTTAGATCCAAGCAGTGAAATGTGCCCCTAGTGGAGGTGTCTCTGCCCGTGGCAAGGGGTTGGAAGATGTTCTTTAAGGTTCCTTCCAACCCATACTGTTCTGTGATTTTCTGAAAAAAGTGAACTCAGACAGATCTTCAGTGTGCCTGACTTCAAGGGGCTTGGCCTTCTAAAGCCAGGACAGCTCTGTGCCACCAGTGAGTGTGGGTGACACAAGCTTCCACATCTCTTCAGAAAATATTAGCATGGGTGCTGTGCTGGATTCTGTGTATGAGATAACCCAGGGCAGCCCAGCCTCTGAAAATAGGGTTTGGAGTAGAAAGCCCCAAATTCATAGTAATTTCTGGGATTTCTCACCTACACAATCAAAGTCAGCATACACCTCCTTCATATTTTTATAAATATTTAAATACAAAATTTACCCCAAATTTAAAACTATACATCACCCTTCTCTATAAGATATCTCTGTTGCTCTTTTGACACAGCACTGGGGAAACCAGTAAAATTAATTGAAACACTATTAGAATTATATTAATTAAAAGACAATCCTGATTTTTGAAAGTGAAGTTGCTTTTTCTTTCCTTTTCCCCAAAGCATTACTCACACTGCTTTCTGCCCGACGAGCACGGGGTGCTGGCCCTGGATTTGCTGACCATTCTGGAGCCACTCACACTGTTTCCTTATCTCTGGAGACAGGTAGAAAGCATATTCACCTGGAGATGGAGAGAGACATTAAATACTGTAGCTGAGGATGGTGGATACCCACCACCAACACATTACATTTATTTCTTCTTAATTAAAAAGAAACAAAAAACAAAAACCAAAAAAAAAAGGAAATTAGTTTCCTTTTCTTGCTTGATGTTTGGTTACTGCAACATCCTGGGATGGGAGATTTGTTATTCCAGTCTACAAACACAAGGGCATTAACTACAAGACGGCTGTTTGCCTGAGTCTGTCACTTATAAACACATTTCTTGTAACAGGGCACTTCCCACCACACAGGTAATGTTATTTTTTTCAAGAGTTAGAAATTTCCAGGACTGCTGTAAGCAGTAAATGGAAAAAGCAAACTGAGATAACCTAAACATTTATTTCCAGATGTTTGCTTTCTATTTAGTGCAAGACATTCCTGAATCTGTGGTATATCAGCCCATTAATCTGGTTTTCAGGAATTTTTGCTAAAAACTAGATTTCCTAAAAAGTTCTACTTCTTATCCTTGCTGAATGGGTGTGTTTAGGATCTGTGGCAGCTGGAGGTGCAGCCTGGGTTCCCTAGCTAAGCTGAGATGTAGATTTTCAAGGCACAGTCAGCACATCCCAAATACAGCAGCTTTATTTATCCCTGAGCAAAGAATCCTGTACATCTGGTCCTTAAATCTGTATAGAGCAACTCCAGGTCTCAGCCTGAGCCAGCCAAGGGCCTGCTGGACATGATGTTTATGCTGAAGTTGGGAAGAAAGATCTGCTGGGTGTTGAAGGAGCTCCAAGGAAGTGCTGCAAAGGGCCTCAGCGGGATCTATGTGAGAGGCAAGCCAGGTGGGATGAGATCAGAACCCACAGGTGAGCCCATGGAGACCAAGGCAGAGCACACTGCAGTGCAAACTCTACTTGGTGGATAAACATGGAAGGGGATGGGAAGGCCAAAGTGAAGAAAACCCAGAGATACTCAACTAGGTAAAGTATGAGCAGCCCAAATTGCACCAAACAAAAAACAGTCTAACTTCAGTGGGTGCTGCTGCTCAAAACCTTTCAGAGGCAATGTGTTGCCCCTTCCATGACACTTGGGCTGCAAGGATGTTGCACTTACTTCTGATGAAGGATGGCAGCAGTGTCCCAAAACGCAGCAAGGGCTCTTCATGGAGCTCTCCTGGTTTATCAACCAGCTTGAAGAAGACGTCGTTGGGCTCGCTGGCGAGGCTGTAGATGTTCTTGGCATTCACCTTCCTGCCGATGCCCAAGATAACAAAGAAGTACCCCTTGCATTTTGCACTGATGACAGCCCTCTGCAGGTGCTCAAGTTCTTTTTTGTTCACTTTTCCAGTCATCATCAGAACGATGACTTTTAGATCCCGAGGGCTCGGCACGCTTTCGAAGACATGAGCGATTGTGTGTTCAATTGCACTTCCCAGAGCCCTCGTGCCATGCAGCTGGGTCATTTGGTTGTGGAGGTAATTAATGATCTTCTCTTTGGATGCATAATCAGTTAGTGAGAACTCAGTTTTCACTGGTGGGAAGCTTGAGTTGATTTCGTGTTCGTAAGGAGCTTGCTGGAGAACAGCCACTCTGGCGTGGTGCTGGGATACTTTTGGTTCTGAGCTGATTTCTAGGTTGGTTACAATGTGGGAAATGTATTTTTTCATCTCGCTGAACTGCAGGGGGGTGGTGGACTCGGAGCTGTCCAGGATGAAGGCTATGTCTGTGTCCACATCGGTGGGGGCTGCCCTTCTGTCTCGGAAGGAAGGTCTCTGGCCAGTTCCAGCACAGCTGGGATGGGGGTCACACACATCTGGGGAAGAAACACAGGGGGTTGGCTTCACCTGCAGGACCCAAACACAGCCCTCCCTCATCACTGTAAACATCTCTTGTGTCACATGAAATACCATCAAGCCCTGGAAATTCACTGGTCCCATTACTGGATACCAAAGTCATTTTATCCCACAACACATTTAGTTATGTGTTCAGTATTTTTTAATGTGTTCCTTTGTCCAAGGGGATTCCTGAAGCACACTGTCATAAGTGGCAGAAGGCCATCTTTTAGAGCACTTAGCTATCAGTACTTGGGCTGTAAAAGTGGCAACCAGACAGAAAAGGAGCTTCTCTTCACAAAGTGGAGAACACCCAGCGAAATTCATTCCCAATGCCAATGTTTTCCTCTCAACCCAAGAATCCCTTGTATCCATCAACAGAAGGGCTGACTCCCAAGCTGGGCTTCCCTTCTTACAACCCACTGCTGCATGGCCAGAAGGATTTGGAACTGTCTAGAGGAGAAATTGGATGCTTTACCCAAACAAATGTGACAAGTCAAAAGCCTCTGAATGGTTTGATTCAGCTGACCGCCGCTGGTTGGAAGAACAATGGCGTGACCGACCGCTGTGTTGTTGATCTGGTGAGATGGAAACAGAAACACACAGAGTCAGTAACACTGCCTTCTGCTGCTCTCAGCTCAGGGGAGGGCAGGGCAACCCACAGCTCTGAGGAATTCTCTGCTCAGCACAGTGCTCTTGGTGATCCCTTTTGGAGGAGCCTCGTATCCCCAATGACAGTTTAGAGCCATAAACTCCAAGAAAAGGGACCACTTGAACCAGTGCTCAGTGAGTTTATCTGGGGCTTTTTCCTGGCTGTCTGTCCACTCTCCCTCTGCCAGCAAAGCTAATGTACTCCCACCTTCCCACCCTTTGCCTTTCTGTCAGACTTTTCCTTCTGTTTCATCCCACACTGGAGCCATGGCCTGGGAAAGGAGTGGTCTCACTAGCATTTCCCAGCATGTGCTGTGGGGATTACAAAATTAGTGTTTCTCTCCTAATAGATGGATGACTTTGGCCAGCCTTCCACATTTGAGAGGCCTTTGAAAGCCAAGCTTCAAATGCTTGTGGCATATAACACCATGAAACCAGACCAAGGGCACGAGCAGAAAATAAAGAGAGGGTGAAGGAGCCCAACCTCCAGAGCTCTGGTAAGCACGGCATCCTGCCTGCTGGTGAGGAACACCGGCACAACCCCGGCGTCGTAGAGCTTCAGCACGGCATCGTTGAGCTGTGGGGACGCCCTGGTGTCCCCGTTGCTGAAGAAGACAGCCACCTTCCTCATCAGGAAGCCACTGCGGGCACGCTTGAAGGTGTTCCTGGCCACGAAGGACATAGCGGTCTCCAGGCTGCGTGGCTTTGTGGTCAGTGTTGCCTGGAAGTTTTGGATCTGCTGCAGGAGGTTGGATTTCTTCCTGGCGTCAGCAAAGCGGATCTCGGTGGTGACCTCGTTGTTGTAGGTGACCAGCGCCACCCGTGCCCCCCGGGGACAGTTGCTCTCAGCAATGGTCAGGTTGTTGACCACTCTGAGCACGGTTTGCTTCATCCTGTTGAAAACCTCCCTCACGACGCCCGAGGAGGTGTCAATAGCAAAGGCCAGCTCGGTTGGGAAGACAGGGCACTCCTTGGGACCTGTTGGGAATGGGCATTGGAAACAAGCCATGCCTCAAGCAGCTGTCAGCATTCAAGGACTGTGTCCTCAGTAAATCATTCATATGTGGGGAGAGCAACATGCAGCCACCCTGGGGTTTAAAGGACTGAATGAGACTTACCATAGCAGCAAGCTGTGGAAAAGATGGAGAGAAAAGAACAGCTTGGTCAGTGCCATTCTTGTAACATGGTGGGCAAATGAGGGTAGAGAGGGGGGCTTTGCAAGGCACTGAGGAGGTACTCACGGCATTTGTCTTTGATGTTCCGCACCAGCGCACATTGCTTTAGGAAACAAAGAAAGGGAGGGAGAGAAATATGTCACACAGCCAACCCAGGAGAGTTCCAAAATAAGAGAGAAATTGTGCCACACTTACATCTCTGGATTCTCCTTTCTCGCCTTTAAGGCCCTGTTTCAAAGAATGAAGAAAAGTTGAGTGCAAAGTTTATCTTCAGGGTGCCTTATGAAACATGTCAGAATAACTACTGAGCCATGGGAAAATCTGCCTATTTTCACATGTGTTTCCAGCAACAGAGTGCAGGGCTCTTCTGTGTGAGGAGCAAACCTAGCTGAGGCCAAACCCAAAAGGGAGGTTGGAACTGGATGGTCTTTCACGTCCCTCCCAACCCAGACCATTCTATGAGTTGTGATGCTCCAGGTTCGCATGCAAAGCAAGCCCAGCCACCTTGGCCTTTCTAGGGAGCCTTGTGCCAGCCAGATTTGGTCATGGCCCTATCCTGACTGGGGTAGTGAATGATAAAGAGATGAGAATCTACTAGAAGGAATTTTAAGGGGTATATTGCCATGGGGAATTCCTAATGCCTGGTAAGAGCATGTCCCTTGAGTTTTTCCTTTGGTTTGAGGAAGGTAAATATTTGTCAGTGATAAACAGCTGCTTAAAATTTTATAGAGACACATCCAAGACAAATAAAGAGGGATTTCCTCAAGTTGAAATCAGCAGGAGACAGTGATGGATTTCTTTTTCAGCCCTGGCATCCACAGGGACCATTACATGAAGCCAATCAGCAATACAATGAATACTTACAGATGGCCCAGGGTATCCAATCTCTCCTTTCTGACCGGGTATCCCAGGTACTCCTGCATCTCCCTGGAAAGAGAGAGCAGAGAAATCCCCCCCATGAACACCTGCAGGAGGACTCCCAGGAACACTTGGAGGAAGATATGTGTCCATCTTTCAGGGCATTCATGCAGAAGGGAAAATTTGTACCATGGTCCAACTTACTCTGCGGCCTCTGTTTCCTTTGGGGCCGGGGCCTCCAGCAACACCACGGTCACCAGGTCCACCCTAGGCGGGGAAAACCACAAGCAGCAGCTCTAAACCAGCACAGGCCCATGGAAAATTGCTTGGAAAATAAATGCACAGCTCATGGGCTGCACCTACCTTTGGCCCTGCGTAACCAATGAAGCCACGTTCACCCTGAAACAACAGAAGGGTTAATTTGGATATGTTCTAGAAAATTCCCTCATCCATCTGCACTGGAGATTTTGGCTGCTTCCTTTTCCTTGTTGAGGAGGTGGGAATGCTGAGCATGCACCTACCTTCCTGCCTTTAGGACCTGGGCCACCAATTCCATCTCGTCCATCATCACCCTAAAATTGGAAAGCCAGAGTCATTAATATGAAAATGAACAACTTAAACCCCACAGGTCCAGGAGCACCAATGGAAAGAACCCACTGAAGCCACAGGGCTTTGTGAAACTCTTAAATGTTCCTTGAAGTTCCTTAAGTGTCCTTAGAGGTGTGAAGGCATGGCCACACTCACCATCTCTCCTCGTGGGCCCGGCTGTCCATTCGGCCCTTTGGGTCCAGGGTCTCCAGGCTCACCCTAAAAAGAGGAGCATCTGTTAAAGCATGTGCTGAAACTCCAGGCTGCTCTGAGCCTTCCCCACCCCATCAACACTGGTTTCCTCTCACAGAGCAGTCTGCAGCCCTCCTTGCGGCAGAAAGGCATGACTGGACCTACACAGCCCAAAATGCTGCCACGTGCATGCTTTTTAGTGTGACCTTTGGTGATTTCAGGAAAGATAAAACCTTCCCACATGGGCATTTTCTGAGAATCTCAGTTGCTCAGCTACTTTTGCCTTTCTGTTCACTGAAATGGGAGCCTAATGAGACAATGAGCACAGAGTTGCTTCTGCCCACACTGCAAGCCCAAGAAGTTCACTTCATGTGTTTCTTTAAGCCCATGCAAAATCCAGCATCTTTTCAATGCAGCTTTAGTTGCTGGTGCCCAGTGCTCCTGAAGACATACCTTCCTTCCCAGGGGACCAATCCTGCCACGTTCTCCTGGGGGTCCTGGAGGTCCACTCCCAGCCTGGAATGGAAATGGGGAGAGGCATGTTGGCAACGTTCAAGGAAACTCAGGTGCTAGGAACTAGGGAACTAGATGACCATAGAAATCATGTACTGACTACTAGGGCTGGTGTCTCTCAAAACACCTCAGGAAGTTCAGAAGTCTGCTTATGTTTGGGAAGAGCTGGAGGTCCAGCTCAGTTCAGTGGAAAAGCCAGCAGCAATTTATATTGTCCCTAAGAGAACACCCACAGGAAAGCAGGAGGGGGAAAATCATGCTGAGGGTGGGGAAATGCAGTGTGGCCTTGTGTCAAAGGATGTGGCTGAGGAATGCAGCAGGAGGGAGAAATAAATACATGGGGTAGCCCCTGCAGGCATGTGAGATGGTCATGCTCTGGCTTCAGAGGATGAAACATCATGGAGATGTCCCACCAGTCACTCAGGGATCCTCTTTAACTAAAATTGCAATAATGGACCAAACTCTGAAGTTCTGACCCCTCTGTGGTTGCTTTTAGCTCTTTCTCTTCTGTAACTCTTGATCAAGAAGTCCTAAGCATAAGTTGAGAGGAGAATAATGCTGGAAGAGAGTGTTAAAAGAGATGGGAGCAGAGCTGGAGCCCTAGGAGAGGGGAATGTGAAGACACATTGGAATCTTATTAGTTCAACAACAGCATGTCTGGGAAGCAGCAGAAGGATTACCCTGGGTCCAGGGACGCCCTGCTCTCCTCTGATGCCTGGTGTGCCAACCTGGCCAGGGGGACCCTGTGTGGGAAGAAAAGAGAGGCTGTCAGCACACGTGGGCAGAAACACACCAAGATCCAAGGGGGAGAAAATGCTGCAGTGTCTGAGGGATGCTCTGCAAACACGTCACACCTTGGCTTGTGTGAACACAGTGGCAGGCAGGACAGCCAGGCCACAGCACACCCAAAAATACCCAAATCCCAACAGTCTTTGTGGGTGAGTGTCTCTGGGGAAGTGGCTGTGAGGAAGTAACAGCCAGCACCATGAGGCAAGGCCTTCCCTCTGCTGTGCCCTCACTGACCTGTGGCCCTCGCATGCCTTGTTCTCCAGCTGGCCCTGGCTGGCCAGGCGCGCCCTTGGTGCCCTGCAAGAATAAAACAGCACAGTGCAGGTTAGATGTGGTCAGCACCATGGGAAGGGAAAGGGGAGATCAGGGTATCCACAGCTGCACAAAGAGTGGGGAAGACCAGATTTTCAGTTGGGTTTTTAACTTGGTTTTTTTTGTTTGTTTTTTTTTTTAAGATGTGGTGATAGCAGACAATAAACACAGTGATGGTGGGGGCAATTTGCCTCCTGCAATCAATGGCCATCAACCATCATGCCTTAGCCCTGTTACACTGCTCCAGCAGCACACAGAGACAAAACATCTGACCAGGGAATGCTGTGGGAGACAGGCAGGACACTTCTGCACTGAGTCCAGCAAGGAGCACACAGGGAGATGAGACAGTGGAGGAGGAGGAGGAGCTGGGAAATTTGGAGGAGAGAGGAGGCAGAGAGGAACAAGCAAAGCCTGCATGTGCTTTCTTTTGGCACATCCCTCTGGGTGCTGAGGCTGCCTGGCCCGTGGTGTGGCAGGAGCCCCATGTGCTGTCCCATCACCACCTACCTTTACTCCTATGGGCCCCCTCCGTCCTGCCATGCCCTGCAAAGGAAGGAACAATGAGGCTTGTTGATCTAATATCTAAGCACACCTTTCCCTATTACTTTTAGATAAATACTTCTTATCAATGCTTTTTATAGTCCAAAAATTACATTTGGCTGTTTTAAACTACTCGAGGGAAAGAGAGAGGGAAATCCACATGGTCAGATCTCTTAAATCAGAGTTGGGCATGTTTTCTCCCTCCTCATATCCCCCATGTAGCTGAGCTGCTCTCTCATGCATGTCAGAAGTGTCACCCTCCCTGAGACAGGAGGGACACACAGCAGGAAACACATCCCAGGCATCCCTGCTCCAGCTCAGTATTTGCCTTTCCAAAACCAGCAGCCAAATGCAGATGCATATCATGGAATCACAGGCTGGTTTGGAATGGAAGAGACCTTCAAGACCATCTAATTCCAACCTCCTGCCATGGGCAAGGACACCTTCCATCAGACCAGGTTGTTCCAAGCACCATCCAGCCTGGCCTTATATATAAACCATGTGTAATTCCACTGATCTGAGCACTGAGTTATTTTCATGGGAATAAATTCGACTTTTAAAGTCTCTACAACAAGCCAGGAAGCCATGAGGCATATTCCTTTTGAGATTTTTTTTTTTCTTATTGTTGGGGTAGCTTGTTGGGTTTTGAAGTTAAATTCCTGTTGTTTGTTTGAATCAAAATACACGGAAAGGAAGGAGGGGGAAAGTTATGGTCAATCTAAGCTTGGGCCTTGCTGACTGGAGGTCTGGCAACTCTACTCACCTTCCTCCCCACTTCACCGTCTTGGCCCTCCAGCCCTGCCGGTCCAGGATCTCCCTAAGGGAAAAACAAAACTCAAGTGAGAGCCCTGAGATGAGCAGGCACTGGGAAAAGAGATTCAGTTCTCCAAAAATGGCTCCTTTCATGCTTTCACACAAGTTAAAAGTCCGGCCTTTTGTGGGAATCCTTCTAACAAGTCACAGAGACTTTCCATCAAGTTTCTGAGCCAGCAGAAGTCAACATTCCTATTCTTTGGGAAATGCCTTCTGACAAATGAAGTGCATTTTATATTGAGAGCTGATGTGAAAACAGATGGGTTTTGAAATCTTCCAAGGAGCGTGTGGGGTTTTTTTTCTTCCAAAGGTTCCAGGTGAATCAGGAGGTTTAGATTTGGTATAATCTAATCAGTTCTCTGCTTTTGTATATGACCCATGAGAACATACAAAGGTAATTTCCAAGTTCTTTTCAGAGGCAACATCACAAAAAGGCATTGTAAAATAATAAAAAAAAAATTTAAAAGGTGCTTTTTACACAAAACATCTTCTAAACTGACATCTTCCCAGAGAAAGTTTTGGTTGCAAACCAACAACATTTTCTAGTGGAAAAAAATATTCCATCTGACAAGGCATGATGAGTTTAAGGAACTTGCATCTTTTTGGCAACATCCTCTTTTCTCCCATTCTCTGGCCCATTCTGTTGTAAAAACCAAAAAACAACACAAAGACAACAAAGAAATTTTACCATTGGTCCAATTTCACCCTTTTGTCCTCTGGGGCCCCGTTGAGTATTATCAGCTCCTGAATCTCCCTGAAAGCAACAGAGCAATGAGAAACATCTGTGTAAGTGGGACATGAAAATCAAATCTCATAAACTGAGAGAGTTTTCAGCTAGAGCTGAGAACCAACTTTTCTTTTTTTTTTTTTCCCTTTTTTGACTGAAATAAATGAAGTATTGCTGGTGTTTTCAGACAGAAACAGCTTTTCAACTGAGAAGTAATACTGAAGAAGAAGAGGAAGGGGAATTTTAATATGGTGAAGCAGTGATTGATGCATTGGTATAACGTGGCACCCATGTGTCACCTCTGAGTCCTTGCTCTGTCATGGGGCCTGCCACTGTCAAACAGCATTTAATAAGCCAGAGCCCCCCTCTCTGATGAGCCCAGGATCAGTGGGAAGTGGGTGGAAAATCAAGGAGATGCCTTAGCAATATTTACCGGATCTCCACGGAGCCCACGGTCGCCTCGTTCCCCTCGTTCTCCCTTGACTCCCTTATCTCCCTGTGGGAAGAGGTGGAGAGTTAGGAAGAGCAGCTCTTGCTGGTTGAAAGCATCTCTGCCCAGCCCTGAGGGGAGCATGATGGCTTTCCACCCTCCCCTGGTCCAAATCCACCTCTAGACCATCATTTATCCCCACTGTAAATGTGATTGAAGCCTACCCTCCTGCCAGAATATCCCTTCTCTCCAGAGGAGCCAGGCAAACCCTTGTCTCCCTAAAAAAAAGAAAAATATTTTAGAATTTTTGCCACTTCCAAGGTGCTTTTAGACACTTGACTGAAGCATCAAGTCATTAAGAGGAAAACAATTAAAATTACTGACCTCTTCTCCATCAATGCCATCCAGACCCATTTCTCCCAGTTCACCCTGTGGATGGGAGGCAAGGGGCAAATGCTCACTGAGAGGAAGGGGGAATGAGGAGGGGGATAGTGATGTGCCACACACTCATTATCTACTGCTGTGGCATGAGGAAATGGCTCCCTACCTTCTCTCCTGGGAATCCCCGAGAACCCTAAGGAGATAAAAAAGAGAGTTACTCCACTTTTGTCCAGCTCACTGCCATAGGGAGCAGTGGAGAAGGAGGGCTGGGCTTGGTGGCAGACCCAGAGCCATGACCAGGACAGGACTTTCCCTAATTTCTCCAATGTTTGTCTTCAGCTGCCTCCCCAACACTTGTGCCAAGATAAAATATGTGGGGTATGGGGGTTAATCCAGCTGATCCAATAAAATATCTCACTCCTCAGCCACAACTCTTCCTTCACTGACTTTCATTTCCCCCTGCACCCATTTTTATGTTAATGCAGAGCCAGTCTTAGTGCCTTTGTCCAAAGCTGAACAGATTTTTAATGAGACTCAGTATCTCAGCTAATGGGCTGGGTTCATGCATTCCTTTTCTCCCTGCCAGAGGATCATGTGGTCAGAGCAAATGGTAGGAAACATCCCCTTAATTTCACTACTTCCCACAAACATTATATGTTTCACCACCTTTTCTGGCATGGGGTGCAGCTGCTGTCCTGGAGCATCAGCTCAAGGTTCCTCTTCAAAGCCCCAGCCATGGCTCATTTGTCTCCCTGTTCCCCAGCAGCAGAGTTCCACCCACTCACTGTCCCAGCCCTGTGCCAAGACACACACATCCATCCCTTCCCAAACCTTTCCCCCAGAGCCAGACTGCAGAAGACAGATCATCCTTGTCTGTGGATTGAGCCTGGCTCTCTGGGCTGCCTTTTTGCTCTTCACAGCAACACCAAAGCCACAGCAGCCTCTGAAAGCCCTGGTGCCTGGCCAGGTGGACACAACTACTCAAGTATGACCTCCTGAAGCAGCAGAGGTTACCCCTGGGGGACTCCCACCCCCTGGACTCTGGGTCTGCTCTGAGCGGTCTTGTTCCACACGTACCTTTGTTCCTCTGTGCCCGGGGCATCCCTGGAAACCTTGTGTCCCATTCACACCCGGAGGTCCACGCTCACCCTGGTGTATAGAGGGGAAAAACAACAGTCAGGAGTTGTCTGCTAAGCCTGTTTCTGTGGCTGCCTGCCACAGGAGGTGGCTTGGCGGCACAGGAGCAGCAGGTTTTGCCTGGCCACCCCACCATCACTACAACGTTCCTCATGTAGAGACCAACTGCAAATCTTCATCATCATCGAGAGAGAAACATCCTTCCCAGTCCCTCAGCTGTGGAAGGGCTTTGTGAAACTTCTCTTCCAAAACCAAAATGACAAGATGAAGCCCTCAGAGCTGTGCACAGATGTCTAATCCCATCCTGACCTTCAAGCCCCAGGAAAGCATTGCCTGGCATGGGATGTCTCACAGCAGCCTTTGGCCCCTGCCTGTCCTGTTGGAAAAGCCATGAGCTCTGTCAGCCCCTTGGCCTCAGCTTCAGCCCTTGGGAGTGATGCGTGCAGGGATGTTTATTTCAGGGCTGACGTGGGATTCATGCAGAGTTTGGATGAAGAGTGCTAGTAAGAATTCATGGGATTCACGTTGTCTGCCATGTGAGGGGTAGGAACATCACTCTTGGTTCCACTTTTGGAATAACTCAAATCATTCAGCTGCAGGAGCCCAGGAATACTTTGGATAACTTTGGATAACTTTGGCATAGGCTACAGAATTGATGAAGTTGAGGATTTTATTTGCCTTGGGAATAGCACAGAGATGGGTGACACCAAATAATGGGAGTTATTCCCCCATTATCCTTCTCCAGCTCTCGAGAACTCCCTCATGACTTTCTCTTGGGAGAAGCTGGGACCAGCAACTCAGCATGTCAGGTGTGGGAAACTCAGAGTTCTGCTGCCTCTTCTAACCCACATCCACATTCCCAGCAGGAAAAAATGTCTGTAGGCTTTTCATTTAGTGGAAACACCTCCAAACAATTGACAGTGTTGAGGTCCCCATTTGAACAGGGGCAGTCACTCACCGGTCCTCCTTCATCACCAGGGTAGCCTCCATAGCCAAGATCCCCTGTGACACCCTAGAAGACAACAAAGAAAATTATTAACTCCCTTCATAGTTCTGTGATTGATATCCAAGGTTTTCTTAGATAAGGACAAAGCAGCTGCTTGGTCATATGTGTTAATGAGAGATATAATCTTTTGATGTCCCTAAATTGTTTCACAGGACATTTCACCCTATCTTTCCAGCCATTTATCCCTGCCCTCTTGGATGTTTTGCAGCACTGAGGCTGTGGGAAAAGGGAAGAAGAGCAGCCCACAATTGCTCTGCATGTCCCAGGGTCAGTTTTCAAAAGGAGGGAGAGTAAATGGAGCTGATCTCCCCATTAACATCACCCACTGCAACTACACAACTTGCACATCACCTCCAGGTTCCCGTGCACAGGGACCCCTCAACCCCAGATGAAGTGACCTACCTTTGGCCCTATAGGGCCTGGTATACCTCTGTCCCCTCTCTGTCCTGAGCACTTACAGGGGACCTTGCAGCACGTCCTCTCTGCGATGTTGTCCTGCAGGAAAAATGGGAAGTGAAAGTGTTAAAAACCTGCCAAAGCCCCAACACCTGATTTTGGACATCAGAGGGAAGGGTTTAAACAGAAACTGTGTGGGGCAGAGTGCATGCAGTAGGACATCAGTCCCCAGAGCTGTGTCTGTCACTGAAGAGAGAAATCCCATCTCCAAAGGAAAAAATCCAGGCTGTGGAGCAGGCCATGAGAAAGTCGCTACAGTGAGCAGCTCAGCAACAACCGACAGACTGAGAACGATTTGCAAGCACACAGTAAAGGAGAAAAAAAAAGGTTAAAAAGAATGATATGGACTCAGAGAAACCACAGCTTGGTTTTACATCATCCAACCGAAAAAAGAGGGAAAAAAAGTCACTTTCTTTGCCAAGTACATTGCTGGCTGCAAACATTTCCTGCCAGCTTTGCACATTTACATTCTGGAAGGATTTTTCTAGGCTGAATTACCTGGGGAGGGGCTGGGGACCAACCCTTTTCCCAAAACCCAAGGCTCACTCACAAGGGGCTGCACTTTGATTTGTGGGGAAGGGCCCAGCAAGGTTACCACAGGGACCAATGGTTAAGCCCAATCTTATTAAATCTACTGGAAAAGGAGCTCAATCATGCTGGTAGCAGCTGAGAAGTTGGGAGGAACTGGACATACTGAGGCTGACAGCAAATTAACTCAACACTCGAGAGGGACTATGCATTGGGAAAGAAGTAAACCTATGAAGAAGAAAGAATCATGGAATGGGTTAGGTTGGAAGGGACTTAAAGAGTAACTCCTACATTTGTGAAAAGCATGTCTAAAATACAGGCAGTGCATGAGATCAGGGAAAGAAACCTCGAAAGCAAGGCTTCTACAAGAGGTTTAGCACTGACCAGGCACGACAGGGCATTACTGTAAGGCTAAAAGAACCAGCAGTGTAAACACAAGCAGAGGGCGGGTTTTTGGCACTGCAGCTTTTGATGGCATCTGATCCCATGCCACTTGACCTAAAGCCTTGGCTGGAGTAGGGTTTCTTCAGGAGTAGGAAGAGACTGTGATCTGCTCTGAACTTTGTTTGCTGTGGCATCTGTGAAAGGAGCTGACATGAGGCAGGGAGGGGAGAGGAGCAGAGCCAAGAGGGCGTAATGCAGCCACGGCTCAGCCCCGCAGGACATCCAGGCGTGGGCTCTCCTCCAGCATTACAAGGCAGCACTGCCTGTGCCAAGTTACTTACAAGCTGCTCTGCCAGCTCGAAGTCCAGGTCCAGGAGATTAACTCTGAGTGGCCTGTTGTAGGTGAAGCCACGGCCAAACTCCAGCTGCATCACTCTGTCAAAGTTGGCCACTCGGTCCAGCCCGACGAAGATGAGAGCGTTGACTCCTGGCAGGGAGAAGCAGAGGGGGTTTTGTGATGGGGAGAGGTGTTAACCACGTGTTATCACCCTCCCCTGTGATAACACATCCAAATCTTCGATTTCTCCTTTTCAATAGAGAACAAGCTTCTTCAGACACATCCAGTGTAAGTTGCCCACATGCTTAGGTGGCAGCAGGCAGGTAAAACATCACAGGAAGGCAGTGAAGAACAGCAAGTACATGTAGAGCTCACAAATTCCTTAGCTCTTACTTATCAAAAGCAGATGGATTTAGGAGAAGTGGTGGTAAAATGGGCTACGTGTTAATATGGACTATAATCAATGCCTGGAAGAGCAAAAAAATTACCTTCTGAGTGTAAAGTAGATGAAGCAGCCTCCAGCTGACTTATTGGCTCATCTACACCATCAGTAAAATGGATTATGACCTGGGAGAGAAACAAATTTCTGTCAGGACCCAGAACACTTCAGGTGTGAAATACAATCAGTGTGCAACCTGAAGGGCCCTTTTCCAATGCTTCATCTGAGACAAGGTGAGGGGACTTTTACACCTTTTCCAGGCCATGAAGCTCAGCATTCCTGTGCCAGGTTCCTGTGCATTCCCGTTCCTGTACATCATGCAGGTGTAGCTAGAGCACAACACTGGAAATATCTGGAGAGCAATAATATGCAGCTAAGCAGTGATTGTGGGAACTGGCTGCAGTGATGCTCATCAATTGTCAGGACCTTGACAATGCAGGGAGATTGCTGCAAGCAAGTAGGGTTAAGTGACTACATTTATGGTGTATAAATTCAATTTAATTTTTTTTAAATTATTATTAATTTAGAGTTTCTTTAGCAACTAAAGGACACCAGAAGCCAGCTTTGCTGGCCAGTACCACCCCAGAGGCCTTGGCCCTGGCTCACCTTGGTGCTGCCAGCTGGTGAAGAGCGGAATTTGCTCAGGTAGGACCTCAGTGTGTCTGCCCTGAGGTAGTAGGGCCCACGGGTCCGCATGTCCAGGAACCTCTCCAAGAGCTCGGGCCGGTACTCGGAGAAGTCCAGCCCCTCCACGGGTCCCCCCTGGGCCTGGGCCATGATGGCCACCCTGACATTGGGTGCCTGGTTGCCAGTGCAGCTGATCTTCTGCATCTGTGTTATCCTGTTCAGCACGGACTCCACTCTGGACTCCAGGGCTCGCTGGGAAGTGAAGATGTTCTGGCCGGGCCCAACATCACTGACATCAAAGCCAATTATCACTTCTAGGTCACAGTCTGAAAGGGGAAGATAGAGAGAAGAGCATCATGGAGCAATGCAATGATTGGTTTTCAATTTCTAATTACTCTTTCTAATTACTCTTTTAGCAGTTAACACTGCAACAAGAACTGACACCACTTGCTGCACAAGTGCCTTGTGTTTCCTTTCACCATAGCACTGATAACCTGGGAAAACTTGCATTTCATTAATTTTCTTTTTTTAATTTTAGCACTGGGATGAGCTGCCTGAACCAAGTCCAAGAGAAATTTGCATTTTCATCAGGCAGCTAAGACTGCTTTTCTCTCTCTCCAGCACATGGAAACCTGTCAGTACTTGTACAGTGTGCAACTTCTGCCTGTGCTGGAAGTGACACTCAGAGAATCACGGGGAGTTGTTTGGATTCTCTTTGCTATCAGCCCCACTGCGTGGTTAATGTCTTAACCACACTTGGGATAAGTTAATAACACCAGCAGTGGTTTGCTTTTCCCAGCACTCAGTTTTTCTTCCCAGCTGGAGCTGCTGCTCAGCTCAGGGCTGTTGTGCCTATCTTTCCATTTCTCCAGGGGTTTAGGAGACGCCTCTGCTTAAAGTCAGAGGGCTGAGGCATGATCAGCTGTGCTGGGAGTAGGACTGGCTGCAATATAGTAACTAAAACCAGCTGCTGGGAGCCTGATCCGACAGCAACACCAGCTCACTTACTCACCACAATTCCCCTGCTTGGCTTCTGAAGTAGCCAAATCATGGGATTCCTTCTTAAGGCAATTTTACCTTGAACTACAACCACTTGTGCCCTGTTTTGTTTTCTCATATACCTGTCATGAGATCAGGTGGGCATCCTGGATGATCTGTCAAGGGAAATTCCCTGTTTTTCCCCTCCACTCTCTAAAGGGGTTACAAGAGAGCTGGACATAGGCTTTGGACAAGGGCCTGGAGTGACAGCAGGGGAAATGGCTTCCCACTGCCAGAGGGCAGGGTTAGACGGGATTTGGGAAGAAATTCTTAGATATCAGGGTGGGCAGGCCCTGGCAGTGGTTGCCCAGAGAAGCTGTGGCTGCCTTATCCCTGGAAATGTTCAAAGCCAGGTTGAACAGGGCTTGGAGCAACCTGAGATAGTGGGAGGTGTTTCATGGCCAGGAAGTTGGAACAAGATGGTATTTGGGGTGCCCTCCTACTCAAACTATACTAGAATTCTATGATTCTGTGATTTCCAGCATACCATGCATGCCTGAATGGCCAAAAAATTCAATTATATTGTAATAGACACAGGGAGGGGAAACAAGGGCCATCACTTTTCATTTTGGCAAAGAAACAAGTTGGTCTGTCAAGATAATACTGGTATCATGTCCCTGTGAGAAAGTCCAAAGTGGGATTTAGTCCAAAGGCTAAATGTGGTGGTAGGAGGCCAGTGATTTAGTGCCTGGCTGTCACATCTGAAATGAGTTCCACCACGGTGGCACGTCTGTGGTGGTTTTACTCCAGTCATTCACAGGCTGAAGGCCATGGACAGGCAACTCTTGTCCCAAAAGTTTGTAGCCTCCATCAGACTTCTGGAGGAGAAATGAGCCCATCCTGCACCTCAGGCCATAGGCAAAGCACAACAGCAGGACAGACAAGTCCATCAAAACACACTGGGCACTAAAAGCCACCCCTGAGAACATCATGAAGGGATTGTCCTTACCTCTCGTCACATCTGTTGTTCCTGGGCACAATCTCTCCTCCATGGCAGCTTCCAGCGTGACCAGGACCTGCTCATTCAGCTCTGACAGCTCCTGGGCTGTGGCTGCTCTGAAACTCATGGCGCTCTCACTGGCCAGCAGGCTGACTTCCTTCAGGTCGATGTTCCTCACTCCGACCGCGAACACTTTGACGCCTTTCTGCGTGATTTCCACAGATGCCCTCGGCCCATCATCCGTAGACTTCCCACCCGTGACGATGAAGGCGATCTGGGGCACCCTCTGGTCAATCCTGCTGCCGGCCTCCTTCACAAAGTGCCTCTCCTGGATGTGCTTGATGGCCGCGCCGGTGTTCGCCACCCGCCCGCCTTTGTAGATGACTTTGTTGATAGCGTCTAAAATCTGAGCTTTGGTGGAGTGGTCCTTGAGGAAAAACTCATCAGTGACATCTGAGTTGTACTGGGCCAGCCCTACCTGGATAGAGTCGCCATCCCTGTAAATGGCATCCACCACGGAGTAGACAAACTGGAGGACTTCTTGGAAGTTATCTCTCCCCAGATTGATGGAGCCATCCAGCAAAAACACAATGTCAGCCTGCTTCTTGCCTCCTGAAAAGATTACAAAGAAAACACAGTTGTTAGCAATTGCATGCAGCACCTATAGCTTTTAAGCTGCTCAGGGCTTCATGAAGTAGCACTTTGCAAATGAAATTTCTCTCCCCTTTCTACCATTTTAATTTCATTGACCCTTGGCAGGATTTTACATCCATACAAGAAAATTTTTGTACAACATTTCATACAGCATTACTTCTAATAGTCACCCTCATCTCCTTTCAGATTTAATTATATTCTTTCCTAACTCAATAACTTCAAAGAGTTCTTTTAATCAATGCAACTAGAGGTTTGAGAATTGAAAGGTGTTATTACAGCATCATTTTCACTTTATACAAATACCATCTGTACTCTGTTCAGGAAAGTCTTCAGGATGAATAGCAGCCTTACCAGGCAGGATTTGTCCGGGTGAGTCCGTTGTAGGTATCGGGAGCTCATCTAGAATGTTCTGCACCGTCTTTTCTAAGGTTGAGAGCCCCGTGAAGTCCTGCACCACAAGCACGCGCCCAGGATCGTTGGTAATGACCTGCAGCTGGTCCCTGTCCACGTTCCTGGCTCCGACACCCAGGGGTTTGATGCTTGTGGAAGTGATCACTCTGGCAGGTCTGTCCACATCATCCTGGGACCGGTCTCCAAGGATGACCACCAGGTGCTGGGGCACTCCATCTTCTATCCTACTCCCCGCAGACTTGATGAAGTAGTTCTTCACCACGAAGTCCAGGGCTTTGCCAGCGTTCAGGGGGGACCCACCTCTAAGCCTCAAGCGGCGGATGGCTTCCAGGACGGCATTTTTGGACTTGTGGGTCTTCAAGTAGAACTCGGGGAAGACGCCATTGCTGAACTGCACCACCCCGATCCGCACTTTGTTTGGCCCCACTTCCAGCTGCTGGACAATTCTGCTGATGAAATCCCGAATGTGAGCGAGCCCATCCGGCCGGACGCTGTCAGAGCTGTCAATGAGGAAGACTATGTCCTTTTCATCTCCAGAAACATCTGCAGGGAAGCAAGAAGAGAGGAAATTATTGGCGTGCCATCCTTTGCTTAAGTTTTGCTGGAGGATTTCTGTGTGATCTGCTATCATGTGAGGTAGAACCACAAGGCATATTTTGGCCACCTTTAGGCATGGTGCTTCAGGGAGCCTCTCCAAAAGGGCAAAAGGGCCCGTGTGCAAGTGGGAATATGTGTCTGCCTAGAATTGGAAGCATGCATTACTCACAGCCTTATCTGTCTCATTCATTAATACTCTTCTCTGGATATGTCAATGTTTCCAGCTTTCTTTTGCCCCAATTTATGCCTGTTTCCTAGAGAGCTGCTAAGTAAGAACAGGAAATAATATACAATGTTTATTTGAATTGAAATTGACCCAAATAGGTGTCATGTTTAAAGTACTTGACTTGAAAATCATAGGTTATAATGTATTTAGGTACTTGGGTAGAACTGCCGTCTATCTAAAGCTTTCTTTCTAAAATTGTACATGTGCTATGACTTTGGTTTAAACTAAGGAAAATCTTGACTTAAAGAGAAGGTCTTTTGGGCAACATTTGTTTGAGTAGCAGCCCAGAGAGAGCCAATGCCTTACCTATGGGGGGCTGCACATCTCCCAGCAGCCGCCTGATTTGGTCCACAGTCAGGGTTTCAATTGGAGTCAGCAGCTTCTGCTCAAGACTGGGCAGCTCCTGGAAGCTGGAGACTTGGAATACATATTCAGGACTGAGGGAAATCTGTATCATCTCTTCAGTATCCACGTTCTTGGCTATCATCATAGGTGCCACCCCCACTTGCTTGACTTGGAGGGATGGGTACTCAAAGTCATCGTCGGACTTGCGGGAGGAGAGGATGACCAGGAACTGCGGGACGCCCTCCTCGATGCGGCTCCCGGAGGGCCGGGTGAAGATGGTCTTGGCCACAAACTCCAGGGCCTCCCCCACGTTCACCAGCTGGCCGCCTTTGGACCGCAGCTGCCTCACGGCATTCTGCACCTCGTCCTTGGTGGAGTGGGTGTTGAGCAGGAACTCCACGTGTGGGTGCTCGCTGAACTGCACCACCGAGATCCTGGTGGTGTCGATGCCCACGTCCAGGTTGTTGACGATCCTCCCGATGAGGTCGCGGACGAGGTAGAACTCCTGGGCGGCGTAGCGAGAGCCGTCAACCAGGAACACGACGTCCCTCTTCACGCCCGCTGTGGAAGAGAAGGCTTTGGTCAGGAAGAAGCACCAGGAATTGCTCATGGAGAACAGCTAAGCTCATCATCTACACCATTAAACCCATGCCGCTGGCCATGGGGATGGTACTCCTTGTTTTCCTTGCCTGGGATAACTCCTAGGAGCCCCAGCAGGAAGCTCTGGGTTCAACCCAGAGACATGACCAGGCTGCTAGGCACTTCCCAGGAGGTGTAAGAACAGCAAATTCCAGAGCAAAGGAAGTGAGAGGGAGCAATGGCAATGGGACACCAGGAACAGTAATTCCTTGTGGGATCTCCACCCGAGAAAATGTAGCCTGGTGGTAGTCCTTACTCAGGGCAGATTGCTTTACATTCAGAACCACCCTCTTTCTTTGGCTTTGCTCTCTAGGAAAGATTCTATCCTATTATACTCTCAGCTTCTGCCTTTCCAGGATGATTTTTTGATTCCTAATAAAGTGTTTTCTGCAGTGGTAATTCAAGTAATTCAGAGCCTGAATTATCGCAGAATATCACACTGATAAATGGGGATGGAGGAAAGTGGTCTGGGGTGGATACTCTTCATCCCAGGCATATACTGGCTGGATTTCATTCCAAGGGAGACCAGAAATGTAAGATCTGATCCTTCTGATGCCTACCTCCAATTTTCCTTTCCTCAGTGAATGAGGGAGGCAAAAGTAGAAAAAATCAGGATGTCTTACATTTAGCAGAAAGCTGACCTTGATTTATAGTAGTCTGAAGGTGCCCCTGTCGCATCTAAATGGGCACAATTTCCATTCCAGAAGGAGCAGCATGGACTTAAAATCCACCCACTTAAAACAGGATTAAGGTGACAGCATTCACTTTGTGAGTCTTCCATGTGAATGCAGCATGGACCACCTTGAGGGGCTGGTCTTAAAGGTGGCTCAGTTTAACTGCACAGCTCCTACCAACCCTGAGTGCACCAAATGACACACTTGGAGTCTTAGCCGTGAACATCTTTGCTTTTTTCAGTTTGTGTTGCAGCCATGATGTTTCTAAACATCATATTTTGCCACTGGCTCTCGGTGCAGACACAAACATCTTCTCACCTGGGCTGGGTGATGTGAAAACCAGGTCAGGGGCCAGAGATTGTATCTCTTGCTTGGTCAGCCGGATGACTCTGTTGGAGACGACCTGCTGCACCGAGTCCAGCTGGCTGAAGTCGGGCACAGAGATAGCAAAATCTGGGAGGAAGGAAATGGTCTGCAGCTCTGTGAGGTCGGCATTTCCAATCCCAATGCCAAAGGGCACCGTGCCACTCGTCTTCAGGACCACTGAGGGCCTCCTGACATCATCCTGGGACCGGTCAGCAGTCAGCAGGATCAGGAACTGTGGCACGCCCTCCGCTATCCTGCTGCCACTTGACACCGTGAACACGTTCTTGATGAGATAGTCAAGGGCTGCCCCTGTGTTCAGAGGAGACCCTCCCATGAGCTTCAGCTGCTGGATGGCACTGATGAGATCTGCTTTGTCCTCGTGGGTGTCCAGCAGGAACTCGGGCTGGATGGTGTTGCTGTACTGCGCCACAGCCACGCGCACCTTGTCGCGGCCGATGTCCAGGCTCTCCACGACTCTTTGGACAAACGTCTTCAGGAGAGGGAAACCTCTTCTGACACCGTCCGAGCCATCGATCAGAAACACCACATCCTTCTTCTCACCTCTCTCAACTACAGTTTGAGACAAGTAAGGGAAGGGGGGGTAGAAGTGAGATTCTCTTTTGCAGTGGTTAACGTTCTCCTCATACACTGAACCAAGGGAGAACAAGGCTCGGGGAGGGGAGGGCGAGGTGTCAGGAAAGGTGGTTCAGTTCCTTTGCCACTGGATGCAACCCCTGCTGAGGGGGCAGATGGGTGGAAGCTGGTGGAAACTGGAGTGCAGTGCATTCCATGCCTTACCCACCGAGTCATAGAATCATAGACCCAAGGAAAATAGGGTGCCAAGAGACTTTTAGGTGCCATCTCCTACCTGAGCTCCCAAGGGGCATGGGAAGCTGGCATTTGACTTTGCAGCATGCAACAGGAGCCAGGGATATAATGTTCCCAAGAAACAAAGAGTTTCTGGATGAAATGATATACAGGGAGTGCTCACAGGGAGATGGTGAAGAGAGGGAGAGAAAAGCTTTTCTGAACTTAGAAATAAATAGTTCTGAAAAGACATTAAGAAATTGCTGGGGTGGACGTCTAGCTGAAAATGCTGAAATGCTCTTCTAAAATGCTAGATACTGATCTCTGGGGGTTTTTTTCTTTACTATCTTCAGGCAGGAAAAGACAAGCTAATTGTGGCCAAACTCTTCTTCTCAAAAAAAAAAACCAAAAAAAACCCAAATAAGCAAAAACCACAAAGAAACAAACAAAAAAAATCTCAAAATCAAGACCATGAAGTGTCAAAGGTCAGAGAACTTTGACCTGTTATGCTATTGACCAACAGAATTGCAAAGTTTTAGCTAGGCCAAGCAAAAAACATCACTGCCTCTCAAACGCAGCAACTGCTGGATGACACCCCAAAAAGTACTCTTGGCTTGCTTAGAGCAAGGTCGAGTAGGACAAGCAGGAGCATGATCTGCCCCTCTGAAGAAAATATTAATTATCTACTTAGGAATGCTTAGCCATGTAAAGAGTTAACAAGGGCAGTTGAACTCTTAATGCAGACTTCAGATCAAATATATTTATTAAGAGGATTGTTGGAAACCTGCATAGGAGAGGAATATTAATATAGGTGGGAAGAGGGAGCAGACATTGCCTGGTGTTTCCCAGTTTCATATACCTCCTCTAGTTCAGGAACAGTGGGAAAGTTCTATTAAAAATCCCTGTGTAGCAGATAAAGAAGAAAAAAATATAAAGAAGAAAAATAAGATAAAGATAAGATAAAATAAGAAGATAAAAAAATATAAAGAAGGAAAAAAATACAGTTGCTCCTATGGAATGGATGTCTTTTAGCCAAGAATACTAGGAAAACTGGGTGGATGCTGCTGTCCCTGAGCAAATAGCACGATTATTAATAGTCCTTGGTGGCCAAAGGAATTCCAAACCGTCTGGACAAGACAGAAATGGTTTTAAAAGGGAGGATGCAATTCAAGAGCACTGATTGCACAAGTCTTGGTTGAGACAGAAGCTGCACAAATATGGGAAGGGTCATGAATCCTCATGGAAAGGATGGGGTAAGAGATGACCAGGGGATGCCGTTGTCACACTCTGGACATCTGGAGCAGGCTGATGTTGGGGAGGCAAGGGTGAAAATGTAGAAGAAAACCTACAAGGAAGGATTGTATGACCTGGGTACACAGCTGGTGACATGAGGACTAAGACCAACATGTTAAGCCTAAATTAGATGAAAAGACTGCAGAAAAATCTAAGACCTTTTCATCTATCTAATGTAGATGAAAATATGAACACTTGGGAGCAAGCTGACATCTGTGTCCTCCTCAGGTTGAAGGAGATGTAGAAGACTTGAACTGTGACTAGGGAGACAAAAGTGTGACGTGAAGGGAAAGTGTTGTCTGATAAAACCAACTGAGCAGATTGGCTATGGAATCTGGGAAGTCTACCCCAAAGGGTTTCCAGAGCAGATTAGATCAATGTAATCCAGTTCTGGGCAAAAAGACCCTGCTGGGGACAAGGGTGTGTAGCAGATGGCACCCAGAGATTCCTTCCAGCCCTATTTCTTTTTCATGTTTCTATGATTCTAAGTCCATCTGCCCCCTTAGGGAGAGAAGAGATGGATGTTATCACACTTTTCCTTGTTTCCACCTCCTGTTGGGAGAAGAGCTAATGCTCCAGTTAGGGTTGCCTCAGGAAATCACACAGCTGGACATGCATGATTTCCAGTACTGTGGCGTGAATTTGTTGTTGTGGCCATGTAATTATTTTGAAGACCTTTTAAAAATGATTCTTCAATTAATATATCTCATCTACTGAGCTTGAATGGTAACTGAGTCAAGAGCATCTGATTTATTGGTGTGTTTGTAGAAAATGTAGAAACTGCCATCATATCCTGGAAGAGATAGCAGAGCAAGAGTGAATCCAGTGTGCTGGAATCCACTCCACCGGAAGAGGGAAGATGGAAAGAGAAATTGAGACAAGACAGTATTTACTTCCTTTAGCCCTTGCCCAGCATTGCACATCAATTAATGCAACATCTCTGGGGCAACAACGTCCTGTTATTTCAGGTTTGTCCCATGTTCTACACACTGGAAACAGCATCAGCTGCAGCTGTTGCAGCTGAACAAAGGCATTTTCCCCACTTAGCATCAAATTTGGTTTGGCACTTAATGCTTTGCCAGATCAGAGTGTGAGCAGAGGAAACTCCAAGTACAACAGCAGTTTCTACACAATCATTTTAAACACCACCAGACCCAGATGCTCCAGTTACCAATTGAGCAGGGCATGTAAGTCGTGTCTTTCAGCCTCTTGGAACCCCCGAGGCTCCCTGTACCTGCTGGCTGAAGCTGGACTGTTCTCAGCAGGTTGACTATGCTTGGCTGAAGCTCTGAAATCCGCTGGAGGGATTCGACGTTCAGAAGGAATTGTGGGGCATAAACAATCCTTTCCATCTCTACAGGGTCAGCATTTTTGGCTCTGATACCAAAGGTTACCACTCCAGCATGCTTCAGAACATCTGATGGCTCCTCCACATTGTCGGTCGATCTCCCAGCAACAAGGAGGACCAAAAACTGAGGAACTCCTTCTTCGATCCTGCTTCCAGCTTCCCTCACAAACAGCCTCCTTATAGCCTCATCGAGTGCAGCTCCGATGTTCAGCTGCTTCCCAGTTTTAATCTTCATCCTTTTCACTTTGGTAAGCATATCTTGTTTGGATGAGTACTCGTCAAAGTCAAATTCAATTTGGATGGTGTCGCTGAACTGGGCGACGGCGACTCGCGTGGCGTCGGGACCAACGTTCAGGTCAGAAATTACTTTGTGTACAAAATCCCGGACGGCAGGGAAGATGCCCAAGAGGTTGGCTGAGCCATCAATCAGGAATAAAACATCCTTCTTGCTTTCTAGAATAAATTTGCAAATGAAAAGGGGAGGGGAGGGAAAAAAAAAATGAAAGTGTTTTTCTTCTCGTATGCCATCCTAGAAAATTGTCTGCAAGTTAGCTCGGTTTCAATCTTTCACTATTCTTATTTACCAAAGTATTCAAAGTCTGCAGAACCATACAGAATCTGAGGAAGAAGGGAAAGCAAGGACATATCTATCCTAAGACTCAATAAATTCAGGCACCAGACAGAAATATCATATAATGTATCACATCATGAATTGGCTGGTTCAGTGATGTTTAAGCTCTAGCAATATGTTGACAATACAGACATGAAGTAAAGCAGCAGTGGAGGGTTGGCTGGGGTTTTTTTCCTATTTAAAGGCTCAGTAGACAACAAATAGACAGTTCATGCACATAGACACGAAGCATTTTCTGGATCTTCTCCCATTTGCATCACAAGGAGCATCTAAATCCATAAAAACCTTTCACCTGTTTCAATTTGATGCCCTTTAGATCTCATTGAATACCCAAGGCAAACCCAAGCCTCTTGTGCCTTTACATTAACCCTAATGGTCTCCTTCCCATACTAACCCATCCCAGTTGTTCCTATGTCTTCCTGGGCACATAGCCATAATAATGGAATTTGTGAGAAAACACCTGTTTAAAAAGGGTTAAACTTGCCAAAAGCCTTTGGGTTTAATATTGGAGGATAGCTTTGAATTTCTGGAGTCAAATCCAGCCTCTGTGACAGCCTGATGACATCACTTTGACCAAGTGGTTCTGGGGATGGATTTGTCCCCCTGTTCCTGGCTAGACCTCGGCTCTTGTGTGCTCTTTGGCATGATTTTAACCTTTCCACGCCACTTCTTGGGGTCAAAATCTCACGCTCCCATTGCCTGATTTACTGCACATGATGCATTTACAGGTTGTGGCCCTCTTATGGGAACAGCAAGGGAACACCAGAGCCAGTGACTGGTGGGCACAGACTACTCAGGTCCTCCTTTGTTCCTGACCTACCAAAAGACTTAAAACTGTGCTTTTAAGTAGCAATGACTTGAACAAAATTAAGTGCTGCCAGTGTCAAGCCATGTATTCATAGAATCATAGAATGGTTTGGTTTGGAAGGGACCTTAAAGATCATCAAGTTAAGCACAGCCATAACCACTTTGATGACTCAGGGCTTGGACACATCTACTGTGGAAACAAGAAATTCACTTAAACAAGATCAACTTCATGCAGTCAGCATGCAGGAAGGCAGGCATTACCTGTTGGGGCGAGTGGAACCTCTTCCACACCTCCACTAACATATGTTGTTATGGGCTTATTTAACTCCTGGGGTAAAGCTGCCAGGGCACTGAAATCATCCACAAAATACACCATTCTTGGATTAAAGGCAATCTGCTCAAGTTCTGCCTTATCCGCATTCCTAACGCCCACAGCAAAGGTCAGCACTCCGGCCCGAGCTAATTCATTGGAAACTTGGAGGAAGGGATCGGCAGAGCTCCCTGCCGCCACCAGGACCAGCACCTGGGGCACTTGTTCATTTATCCTGCTCCCACCGGCCTCCGTGAAGTGACTGGAGAGCACAAAGTTCAGCGCGGAGCCGGTGTTGAGCACCGAGCCCCCCCTGGGCCTCAGCTGCCCCAGGCGCTGGATTATGTCAGCTTTGGTCTGGTAGGAGTACAGGGAGAACTCGGTTTGGGGGGTGTTGCTAAATTGCACTAAGCCCACTCGCGTTTTGTCGCTGCCGACATCAAGGTAGTTAACCAGGGCGGCCACAAAGTCCCGCACAAAGGGGAAGTTGGCATTTCCGACGTTGAGTGATCCGTCCAAAAGAAAGATGATATCCCTTTTGGTTACTTGAACTGCGGTAGAGCACAGAAAACAACGTGAGACATGGCACAAAACGAAAAATGGAATTTTTTTTTTTATCATGTGTGCATGCAGCGTATGCCGTACACGCATGTGGACCATGTTAGGGTGGAGAGAGAGAGAGAGGAGCAAGGGTGTGATCAGCACAGAAGTAACAAGGACCTTGCTGGAAATGACTGAATTGAGCAGGGAAGGATCAGCAACCCTTTTAAATGTCAGGCTCAACAGCTACCTGAGGATACCTGCCTTCTTGAGCGCTGCACTTTGCTGTCTGTTGTTACAGACATCTGTTTTGTGGGATGTTGAAGGGGGAAAATTTTCCCACTTTTGGCAGCAGTTCCTTTTTTTAAGGTTAAATCCTTTCTGGGCTATCTCCAAGCATCTGAGCTCCAGGATGTAGGTCTACACTCCAAAGACACCACAGGGTCATCACCCTGTGCTCTTTTTTTGTTCTAAACACATCCAGATCACAAACAAAAATGCCAAGCTTTTAAACAAAATCTCGGAGATCTGATGTCATCCAAGACATCCCCCCTATATGCCTACCTCCAAATGAGTTATTCAAGGATTTATTTATGCTCATTGCTAATTCTGTCCATTATATTTCTGTTTAAAGCATTTCTGGCTAGATTCATCCACCCTCTAGCTTGCCTTGTCCCTGTAAGCTTGCTGTTCTGTATATAAAATACATAAATACTGAGCTATTCAGAACAAAAAGGAAATAAAGGGCTCTTCAGAATACAGGGATTGCTCTCAAATTTTACAGATTGTCTTGGCTTTCTGTATTTTAAATTTTTCCCAGAAAAGTGCCATTTAAGGCCCATGATGAGACAATAGCCAGTTAAAATGCAACTGCCTAGTGTCAAAATCAGTTTTGTTGCTACCAATAATAATTTGTAGGGGCAGGATACAATCCCTTGCTTATTGTGTGTGTGAATAGCTGTAAGCACAAAAAAAATACTGGAAAAATAGAGAAGCTGCATGAATGACCTTTGAAGAACAAGAAAACACAGGAATATTTTTAATTTACATTGAAAAATAAGCACATCAGCTTTGCTGTAAAGCCATGCAAAACTGTATTAGCTGGAGACACACTCTGAAACAAAGCTTATTAAATTGTAGGTCCTGTGATATCCATCTTCATTAAGGACAAGTATTGGCAAACTGATTTCAAAATGTCTTCTTTTCATGTAAATCAGACACATGCCTTAATTCTTTCAGGATTCTTTCCAAACATTCTGTTTCTTTTCCATTGTGGTTTATCATTTTAAATTACGTGAGAAACTAGAAAAAAGATGGACACAATTCAACAGCTACTTAAGGCAGTGGGAACCTCACTATTGATCTTACTGGGGGCTGGAAGAAATCCTGGTTTTCTAATGCTCACATGCCATGAGACAGAAATACAAGGTTCAAATATGGTCTAGTGCAACATGGATTTCACCTCAAGCATCTCTATTGTGAAGAAATCCTGATAAATTTGATATAAAATCTCTGTGCACCTAGAACAACTCTTGAAATGCAGGGGGAACTTCCTCAAAAGCCATGACCCTATCAGCTGGTTTCTTCCAAAATCTACTGATGTCAATGGCAAGGACAACTAGAAAGGGTCCACTGGCTTTGTGGAGCTTTGGATCATCTTCCAAATAGATTAAATTAAAATCAATACTGAAATATTCTTGCATTCCTCTTAGGGCTTGAGCTGAGTAAATCCTAAGAAAACTAAATATGTTCCTGAAGAATGAGTTTTGGTCCAAAAATGTTAGCTCTGAACATCTCCACAAACAAACTGGCTTATGTTCTTTACACTCCAAAGAAACCTCTACTTTCCTGAGCAAACACCCACTATGGATAATTCCCAAACTGAGGAAGAGACTTTAACACTCACAGGTGTCCCATTCATAGGCTACACAAACCCTAAGAAGAGCAAAACCCTCCACTGAACAATTTGGGTACCTAACTAGTAAAGCACATTTTCCACATCATCCAGGCCTTTAAATGTTGGTGACAAAATGAGAACAGGACAAAAATCTCCAGGAAGGAACCATAAATCTCTAACAACAACCACGCTACCAAGTTCACTGACCTGTTCATGCACTCACATTAAAACATGCTGGAACATGCATTTGGTATGGTTTTCTCCATTATCTGTACATGTCACAGAATAAGAACTGGCAAACATATAAACCATACATCCTTAATTAGAAAAAGGCCTTTAATTACCTGAGGGTGGCTCTGGGATGAGCAGTCCTCCAGAGAGTGTCCGGATAGGCGACAGCACTTCAGGAAGAATGGCTTGCATGAACTGGAGGCGGAAGTCATTCGGGTTGAACACAAAATCTTGTTCATGAGCAATTTCTTGAAGCTCTGCCAGGTCAGCGTTTCTCGACCCAACGGCAAGGGTCACTATCCTGTTCCTCTTCAGCTCTGCTGCAGCTTGGTCAACAGCATCCCTGGACTTACCCCCAGTGATGAGCACCAGCATGGGGAGCACCCCTTCCTCCACCCTGCACCCGGCAGCTCTGGTGAAGAAGTTGGTCCTCACAAAGTCCAGTGCCGAGCCAGTGTTGAGTGTCGTGCCACCCATGGGCTTCATCTTCCTCACATTGGCCATCACATCCTTCCTGGTCTGGTGGGTGTTAAAATAAAACTCTGGCTTCACAGTGTCTGCGTACTGTGCCACGGCCACTTGGATCAGCTCGGGTCCAACCTCCAGCCTTTGGACAATTTTGGCAACGAAATCACGGATTGCGTTAAAGGGGGCGGCCCCCAAGGCAGTTGAGCCATCTATCAGGAAGACTATATCCTTCTGGTTCACTTCAATAACTGCAAGTAACACAATGAACATCATGTTAGCCTTCAAAACACTCTGCATCAGTTCTGTGCCAACAGCTCAGCAATGTTCAGGACCTCTTGTTTACGTGGAGTACTGTTACTCTCAACGCCTTTAAAAAGGTCCAGATTATTTATTTAGACTCCAGCAGAGGACTAATAGTAAATCAGACTCTTTCCCCTTTCTAAAACACCAACGATTTGGAGAGTTGCAACAATTGTGATTTTTTTACACACTTGAATATTAAAATACATGTACATGTCAAAGCATAAATGGAAAGCAGGAAGGAGAAATCTTGGCACTAAGAGGGCATGTGAGATAAAATAAGCAGGTGATGCTCCTTCCATCTGCAGAGGAATCACCTGAATGGTGGTGGCTTGCTGTGAGAAGGATTAGGTTCCTGAGAACAATGACACAAGTAGTCTCCACCTATTCAACATACCTGGATTTTGGATCTTTGCATCCTAAATCTTATTCCTTTTCTAACAAAAATAAGTTACGGCTTCTCTTTGCACGGCTGGCCCAGTCATGCATGAGCTGGATTATGTTCTGGTGGCCATGTCTTTAACAAAGACTTGTAACTTCCAAAACTTTATTATTGATGATGGCACAGGACACGTAAAGGGCACAATTAGCATTCCAATGCCCTGGCTAATTTTGAAGAAAGATGATCAGGGAGAAAAAAAAAACCCTGTTCTGTGGCATCATGATATTTAAAACAGCAAATATATTTTTTTAAAAGCTAGATATTAACAAGACCAAAATTATTGTGATAACAGCATTACACAGGATTATCATGATGCCTAACCTTGATACCATCTTTTAGACAAATCCTCTCACATCATCACCTCCCTGATTTCATGCCATTGACGTGAGAAAGGAAACTTTGTGCTGCTTCCAAGTCATGCTGGAGCACCATGAATCACGGTGTTATGTTGGATTTGGGGTATTCTTAGATCACCCACCCACCTAAGTGCTCCTGAGATGAGTTTAGGATTCAAGGAGGCAGGTCCATCACCTCCCAGGCTTACTGCCTGCTCCCTCGGGGATCTCACACCCTCAGGGCAAGCGGTAGCAAGCACTGCCTTGCCCTGCCTGGATGGAGAAAAGCAGCCCCCAGCCCATCAGGGCTCCTCTGCATGGAGTCTGTTTACTTTGGATTTCAACAAAGAACAAAACTTTGGCTGCAGTCCTCCTTGGCCAGCCACCAGCTGGCCATGGATAGCCATGCTCCCAAAGGCTGGATGCTGTCAGGTTTCTCACCAGGGGTGAGTGCCATGAGACTGGGCTGCCCCGAGGGGTGACTTGGAGCTGGGGGTGACATTTGTGACTCAGCTGCCCCTCTGCCCCCAGATCCTGAAAGACCTGCCTGCCTTGCAGAACCTCTGCAAATGCCTCCCATCAAGTTGTGCTAGAAATAGTATAATTAAGGATCAATTGTAGAAAATGGAAGTTTAAAATCGCCTGTCATGGTGCTGCCAGGCACAAAATGATGAGGACATGCACAAAGAAAACGTGGTGGTGCCCTCCTCAAGCCACAGCCTCAAGTGAGCTGACAGTGGTCTGCAACTGGCTGCCCAGGCTGTCAGAACAGAGCTACACACAAAGCAACGAGGGTCTGTGTAAATGATCCCTTTCCCAGAGCCATGATTTCCAGCACTCATCCCTCCAGCCAGGTTTTTTTCCTCCTCAGTTACTCCAACGAGGAGAGGGCTGAAAACAGGAAACTTTCCAAATGGATAGCAAGGGCTGAAATCTCTGCTTTGTGTGACCAAGGAGAAATGTCCAAAGCCCATCCTAGCAGCTAGAAACTCAAAAGTGGAGAGCCTGGAAACTTTTCACTTTTGGGGGAAAACATCAAAAGGGCATTGGAAAGATGATGGATGCCGGGAAGGAAGAGTTCCCCAGCTTCTCATTCCTGTTGCAGCTCTCAAATCCTGCAGTACTTTTCCCTCAGAGGAATGCAAGAATCAAACCCAAAACACACAGGAAGAAACAACCCACAGTTATGGTTTGCACGGACACAATTAATGCAAAAGCCTTTGAGCAGGGCTGTGCACATCTCATAGGGTTTAATCCAAAGCCCTGTAAATCTGATGGCAAGCCTCCCAAGAATTTCAGAGGATTTGGGATCAAAGCATTGTATCTTTGACTCTCAAAGCTGGGAATGTTGGAGGGTGTCAGCGCTGAACCCAGCCCTGCATAGCTCCATCCTCGTTGCCATGTCAGCTGTCTGGTGAAGCTCCTCATCTAACTCCATCATCCAGACTCCCCCAGTGGGTGAAAGAGCAGAAAGCCGCTTTGGAACACCCCTTCAGCCCAGGATGAACAGCTGGCAAGCTAAAGTGAAACAAGATGACTTCAGCATTTCATAGGAGCATTTGGCACCTCAGAGGGCTTGGCATCCCTTTTGGGCTGCAGTGTCTCCCAAACTGCTTTGCACTGCAGCCTTCCAAGTTGTTGATGTCAATCAAGCAAACCAGTCAAAATTTATTTCCATGGGTGTCAGGGGAAGGAAATTCCCTAAAGATCCTTTGGAAATAATCTACTTCCCCATTTAGCACATCCATCTGCATGTAACTGTACAGGCTGACGTAGCACCTCCCACAAATGAGCTGGAACTTTTAGTATATTTAGAGAAATATACAAGTGGAGATGAAAAAAAAAAAAGGTACCAAAATTTTTTAATCTTGCCATTCAAACTGTTAAAAATCAGACCAGAGGAAAGAGAGATTTTCCACTGAGTTGCACGGATCCCAGCACATACATTTTAGCTACACATGCTGACTTCATATTATTTGGCTAAATATGGTGCTTGTAGGGTGCTACAAGAAGGAGTTCTTTATGTTCTTTCCTAGAATAATCAAGGCAAGGTCATAAAATGATCTTTCAGGCAAATTCCTCCTTTTGATTTGAGCCGCAGGATAGCAACCATGTTTAGGCATGGATCAGCAAAGACATCTGGAATGCAGTTTTATATGTCAACATACACCATGAGGAACAGTGTGTACAGAACTCCAGACTGACAAGGGGATCCCACAAGTGCTGTTTGCATTAAGCATCCTGTTAATTAAGTGCAGCAGCTCCAGGCTGGTCCCTTCTAGAGGCCTCTGCAATATGTCATATTGTGTCTTTCATAAATCACCTATTAGCCCCATAAATCCAGATATTCATTATTCTACCACACCTGAGCTGATGCTAATCCAGAAATAATGCCATGGGATTAATGGATGATAAAGTAACCTAAGTGGAATATTAACACCTTCATTTTTAATTCCCCCAGCCTCATGGAAACAGTAAACTTAGATGATCAAAAGTAAGGATTTTACTCAGAAGAACGAAGGGCTGTTCAGTTTTTAAGTTCAACAACACAGGAATGTCACCCTTTTACCAAGGGCAGCCCAGAGCTTCAGTGAGTTGTAGAATTTTACTGCTTTAGCAAGGAGATAATTTCAACTCTGGTACATAGGGATCCATTTAGCATTCCTGATGCCTTCCTTAGCCACATTTTATGGTCATGACACTTCCAACTGACATATAATGTAAGCTTACATGGCATAAATATTTTTACAACTGGCAGTGCTGCAGTGTTTACTCCCAGGGTGCTTAGATACCTCAATAAGGATTATGTGAGTTTTTTTATTATACCCTTTTTTTTATAGTCTGCTCCTGTCTTTTAAAACACCCCATATGTCATGCCAGTTATTGCAACAAGACTTCATGTGTTTGAGAGATAACTGAGTGGGTTAGTGAGTTTCTGCACAGAAACACTGCTTCTCCATAACCAGACCAGAGAGATTAATTTAAAAAAAAAAAAAAAAGAATAATTACAGCTGTAAATATGCTTGTAAATTGTGCAAAAGCTTAATCATTCATGGATTCACTGAAATGCAAGGGTCTAGAAAGGCATACATACCTTCAGTCACAATGGTTGGGGCCGCTAACAAAATGAGTCTTTGGGCCACTCCAACAATGTTGGGCAGTAATAATTCTTGAAGAGCATCAAGGTTACGGATATCCAGGGCAGTATAGGCGAAGCTTCCATCAGTAGCAATCTGCTGCAGCTCTGCACTGTCAGCATTCAGGACCCCAATGCTAAACGAAAATATACCAGCTTGCTTCACCGCTAACAAGCCCTCTCGGATATCATCACTAGACTCTCCACCACTTATCAGCACTAAAATCTGAGGCACCGCTTCCTCTATCCTGCTGCCTCCCGCCTGGGTGAAGAGGTTCTCCACCACGAACTCCAGTGCCGCACCGGTGTTCGCCTCCTCGCCCCCGCGGAATCCGAGTGCCTTCACGGCATCCAGGACATCCGCCTTTGTGGAGTAGCTGTTCAGAGAGAACTCGGTTCTGGGTTGATCACTATACTGCACCACCCCAATGTGTATCTGCTGAGCTCCAACTCTGAGGGTTTCAATCAAATTTACAAGGAAATCGCGTATGGCTGGAAAATTGACACCTCCGATGTTGTTTGATCCGTCAATAAGGAAAATTAGGTCAGCGGACTCTTGAGCTTTAAAAAAAAGAAATGCAAAAGGTGAAAGCATTAAAATGGGTGATTACATGCAGTTGTAACAGTGTTCTGACATGTTTCTTGGAAAACAAGTGAGAAACACGAAAATGAGAAAACAAAACAACGTGATCACTGAGGAGGTGACTTTTGCCTCTTAGTTCTGCATTCTGATTGAATATGAGCTCTCAGGCCCTTCCCAGTAGCATCCACAGCCCATCAAGGGAGGGCTTGAGTAGACACAACACGAGCCAGTGGCTGTAGTAACATGGGGTCAGCATTATTGGCATGCAAGGAGAAAAATCCTCAGCAAAATACAGTTTTTGGAAATCTAGGCACATTCCATCAGTGGCCTGTACTGTCCAAATATTTAGACAGAGCCAAAAGAAAAAGGTGGAATTTGGTGGCGATTCACAGTGAAGGTAGAGGGTGAGGAGGTTTTCATCATTGCTACCTTCTGTTTTTTAGAGGAAAAAAGCCAACATTTACTGGATGCAGGGAAAGTTTCAGCTTCTATGTCACAATTCTGCTCTTTTTATGGTTAAACACAGAAGCTGAATATATGGGCTTCTCCCACCATGAATAAAATTGTTTAAAACACATTTGTTAGAAACAATTGAAAAGGTTTTAGTTATTTTTCCTTGACTGTAATTCTTTGATCAGCTGCCAGCATCCACCTGAAGTTATGTCTCTAGCAGGCTGACCCACACAGTTCTCAACCCAGGCCACGCAAAAATTGCGTCACTTTAAACATTTTGCACAAAGATGGGTTGATCGTTGCCAGAGGGGTCTGGTCTGTACTTTTCGTATGGATTCTGGGTATTCAATCAAGGAATGCAGAATCAGGTTAAAATAGGGTGATGAAATCAGTCATGACAAAATTATCCAACTCTAGCTGTTGTGACCGTACCCAGATGATCACAAGCATTTTCTGAGAATATACACACACCAAACAAAGCTTGCACATGGCATGAACCTGGTGGTGAGGGGCAGTATTGTTGAGACTTACCAAAGCAGACCCCAAAATGATGTCTGCTCTTACTCCTTTTGACTAATTTTACCATTGACATCACCAAGAGCTGTATGCATGTAAAAAAGAGAAGTGGGGGGAAACCCCAAAGCATGCTCAGATGTTTCCATGCTGTTACTCTCCACTCACATTAAGAACTCAAATTTCAGACTATTTGCAAATGGCTGACAAGAGGCATTTGGAAATCCCTCTGTCAGCTCTCAACTTTGGAAAGCCAAAGATGAAACCAGCAGCAAAGCTGGCATGAGGTTGAGCAAGGCCAGGAATAAACCCAAGATCTTTGCTATTAACCAGCACTGCCAGTAAATTATTTATTTATTACCAATTTAGTTGTTTTTCTAGCACATGTTTTCATAAATCAGGAGATTCAAATAATGCTGCAATTCCAGTGACAAAGCAGAAGGTCTCCAAGTCACCATCACTCCCCTGGACCAACTCAATGGCCAGTGCTGGATCAGAGGAAATCACCAGGGTTCAGAATTTCAAGGACCTCCAGGATTTATTCTTCCAAGGAGGCAAAATTTAGGGGTGCTTAGGCTTGGTTTTACTGAGCCATTTTCAGTTGGGATGTACACATTCCACTTCATCGCAAAAATGAAAGGGAAACCTCACAGTGGTTTTACCCAGGGATGCTTTAGATAATCCTGGATATCTTTTTGGAGGAACAAGATTCCAGGCACTAATGGGTTGCTCCCACAGAAGAGAAAATAGATATGAAACAGATGTGTTGGATAATTTGTCATCACTGTAAAAAAAAAAACCTTGTACTTCAGTGCACATTTATGGAACAAGCTGGTGTGGAGAACAAATAAAAAGCATGCTGATTACACAACTAAGAGAGGAGGGTCAGATGAGACAGACAGGTCAGATTTAGCAAATACTTCAGGGCAAACTCGGGGCTGACTGTTGTACTTACGTGAGTCAGCTCCAGGGACTGCCACAGACCAACAGTTCTGGTTCTATTTACGAGAACCACTACAGGACTGGGGCTTTTTTACACTTCCACTTCATATTTGGGCTCATTTCTAACATAGCATCAATGGCAGTTTTAGACATTTTAATGCCACATGTAGTAATCAGATGAATAAATGACTTTTTAAACTCTTATGCAGATAATTGTACCATGTTTTGCACACTGTTGTTGTCCAAGGTTTAGGACCTGTAACATCTTTTCCAATGTTTAAGAATACTCTGTATATCACCCATGCAAGTCACACAGGGACAACACTACAACAGTAGGATTAACTGTAATTTGTGTTATAGGATGGGAAGGAAATGCTTGCAAAAAATACCTTTAAGCAGAAACAAACTTGTAAATGCACAAAATACACAAAGTAGGAAATTGGCTTTAAAGCTTTTAAGGGAATGCCTGTGGTTCCAGATGTTTCCATTCAATGGGGTTACCTGCTGGCATGGCCCAGAGGAGGACAGCCAGCTTCCAGAGACCAATTTCCCAATTGATTTCAACAGGGAATTTCACTGGGTTCCTTCATGACTAAGATGCCCAACAGCCACCAGAGTGCTGCCAGCAGGTTGGGTGTAATGTTGATTTTCCACCAATAATGGTGTCATTTCCTTAGCATTGGAGAGCCTTTTGTTGCATTTGTGGGGCAGCTACTCCCCTGTGGCTTTCCTGTGACCTGGATATTTGCCCTGTCAAGCGCTTTGCACGACAAAAAACACACATGAGCACGGCTTCTTGGTGTTGCTCGGTGCCATGCAGTGATGGAGAGCACCCAGTGGCACTGGCGTGAGGGTTAATCAGGCAAGACAACACAGGGGGATTAATGTCACACTGCCTCATCACACTGCTGTGGCCTTACGTCGCCCCACAAGCTCGCGACCTTCAGATGGAGCCTCAGGAATAAAAAGAAAGGTTTGATCCCCAGGACTTCTGTTTTGAAAAACAACAAAGCTGCTCAGAAGGCTCTTGCCATGCTGGAATTTCATAAACAGAGGAGGGACGGAGGAAGATTGGTTTGGGGTTTTTTTTGAGGGAAATTGGGGCCTGTGTTGCAGTCAGTGCGGATCCATTGAAGCCAACGTGGTTTGCAGGGAGATTTCAGTTATGGGAAGTGTCCAGTGCTCCAGCAGGTAGAAGCCATGGGCTTATAGAGAAGACTTTTCAACCACACACCCTCTCCAGGTGCATGAGGAGAGAGGTTAAGGGACAGCTCTTAAGGGGTGGGCTTTCAGCAGAGAAATTCCCCACCCAACTTCTTTTGCTGTCTTCACCAAGAATGTGACTTTCTGGAATGGCACACTGCCCAAGAGTGTGACTTTCTGGAATGGCACACTGCACATCTCCCTCTACCCCTACCTGGTTCAAAGGGACATCCATCATGCTGTCCCCACAACCAGCAGCAACTTTCTCAGTCTCCAGAGAATTTTCAGTCAGGGTCACCACCAGGTCTAGTGTGTTCACCCCCTGTTTCCCCACTTTAGGAGTAAACAGGACATGGCAATTTGCTAACTCTGCAGCGCTCCCTATGCTTGAATTTCCATGCCATACGTGCCAGAGGGTGGCCACAAGGTGCCACTGCCCATTCAAGGATTCCTGCCCTGACTCCTGGCAGCCCTGGTTTAGTCTGCAAACAGCACCTCAGCAGCTGCAAACACGGGGCCACACGCTTCAAACCTTTATTTTTAAACCTCTGAACGTCCATCTCAGTCTTGCCCCTCCAGAGTGGCAATGCCAAACAGCGCAGGGCCAGCAGATACCACCAGCCAGCCATTACCTGTGATGTCTTTAACCAGTCCTTTGGCCCCAGCCTTTTCTGGAGTCATGGAGGAGCGGACACTCGCCACTAAGTCCCCAACTATGCCGTGGAGAGAGGTAAAATTCTCCAGGTTGAAGCGGTGCTTATCGAGGGGTCCGCTTGCTACTTCCCGCAACTCCCCTTCCACCGGCTCCTCAACGCCGACCGCAAACAGGTTTACACGGGCCGAGTTGAGGAGAGATGAGGGCAGAGCCACATCACCCCGGGGCTGTCCGTCAGTCAGCACTACAATAACCTGGGGCACGCCTTCACTGGCTCTGCTTCCCGCAGCTTTAGTGAGGTGCTTCTCGATTAGGTACTCTAATCCTTTTCCGGGCTCGGCGCCTCCCCCCACGTAAGTCATGTTGGCAATATGGGACAGGACGTCCTGGGTGGAGGGGAAGGTATTTAACTGGAACTCTGTGTGGGGGTTTCCGCTGAACTGGACCAGGGCAAAGCGAAAATCATTTCCTCCCACATCTAAAGCCTTTACAACATCATACAGAAACTCTCGAACGAGTTGGAAGTGTTCCTTCCCAACGCTCCAGGAGGAATCCACTAGAAATATTATATCAGCCGCAGCAATGGTTTTGACAGCTTCAAAAAAACAGATGGGGGTTTAGGATTTTCTATCGGTCAGCACAAGCATGCCTCCTTCTCTTCCTCATCCTCCTCCTCCTCCTCACCCAAAACAACCAACAGCCTCCTTGGCATGGTGAAAGTGAAGCTCAGCTTCCCCTTATCGCCCGCAGCAAAATGAGAAGCACTGGAGAGCAACCACGCAGCCACCAGAGCCCTGCAGGTGCTGGGGGACAGCATGCCACCTGCCCTGCCCAGAGAGGGGGAGCTGAGGTGCTCCTGCCCTCCTACACTCTCACCCATGGGTTTGGACACAGCCCTGAGCCAGACAGAGACACTGTCAGCTTCAGCTGTTAATTCAGGCTCATTCAGCTTCCAGCTGCCCGTGTCTCTTGCATCGTTTTTGCTGGCTCCATGGTAGTGCTCAAGGAAGGAAGGACAGCTTGGTTTACGCAGCTTGGGTGCTGGCATGAGTTTTCTGCATTTTTCCTGCTGTCACACCTGGTGACAGCAGGTCCGGTCCCAAAGGTGCCAGCATCACCTGTCTTAACAGCCTTTCTGCAGGTCAGCGGCAGTGCTCTTCTCACTGCTAAAAGCCCTCCTACACATGCAGGGAGAGCAGAACAGCTCTGCCCAGGAGAAGACCCTCTCAGGACCACCCTGAGTGCAGGTCCCACACTCTGGTGCCCTGCAGAGCATCCTCCATGGCACAGCACCAGCCAGTGTCATGCTTGGGAAGGCACCGTGAGTGTTGGCCAAGGCCTGTGTCCCAAGGGCCCTCAGCAAGGTGGGAGCTGAGGAGCAGAACACATCCATCCACAACATCCCATGGACATGCATGTCAAACACCAAACAATGCCAAGGAGTGCTTGCACAGGGCCAAAATCAGGTGAAGCAGCCCAGGCTCTTACCTGCTTGCTGCTGAGCACCAACCGAGCCAAAGCCTGAGAGCAGGAGGCAGAACATTGCCACCAGGGGCAAATGTCGATGCTTCCTCATTTTGCTCTTTTAGGAGTTTTCCTTTTATTCTCTTTCGTTTCAAAGCACCTGACGTGAGACCTGAGGAAGGAAAACAGGGAGAGTGAGAAAGAGCAGCAGTGCTAGCCAGGCACAGATGAGGCATGAGGTAGAAAAGCCAGACCATGTGGGTTTACAAGGCTTTTGTGGCACTTTGGCAGGAAAAAATTTCTTTGCTGCTGGATAGAGTGACAGTTCATGTAATTGACCTTTAATCACCTCTGTGGAATTAGATGGGGTTTTTTTCACCTCTGCTGTCCCAGGCAATATGTAATATATAGGAAAATGCTTAGGTTTCTCTACCAAAATACACAGTGGCCTCCCACCTGCCCTGCCCAGCCATGGATGATCAGCTGATACATCTTTGCCAACACACTTCCTCTTGCTGTTGCCTTTTCTCACTTTATTTCTTCCAAACACCACAATAACTGCCCTGAACATTCCCCCTTGCCTCAGCTCACCTTTTCAGCTGTCCCAAATATACAAATGGAAATTTAAGCACTCTAAACCCAAGTGAGCCACATGATCTGGCTGCACAGCAAAAAGCCCTTGGACTCCCCCAGGCTCAGAGCCCCGGTTGTGGAATAGCCTGCGCTGGGCTGATCATATTTTGGAAAGGCACCAAGAATAATATTTTATCTGCTGGAGCCAAAAATATAATTTAAGCAAGTTTCTTATCTGTGATCCACCTGGCAAGCCTTCTAAAACAACGTCTCCGCCATGAAGGCTGTGTTTCTGTTGTCATAGAGATGACCAATTTATTATTTAATCTTCATTTCCAAGCCTACAGAGCAGAAACCAGCAAGGCTTGCTTAACTGGGAAAATATCCTCCCAAAAGGGAACACAGTGATTTAATACCTTTCGTTCCCCAGAGGGGATCAATTACTCAAATCAGCCAAAAGTGACTCCAATACATCAAACTGCTAACCAGGTCGTCATAAAAGGAAAAAAAAAAAAAAAAGTGCTTCCATTTTCTTGTTAGCATCCTTGCCAATTCCATCAATCCAGACAGTTACAACCAAAACAAGAGCCTAAAAGGGCTAAAGGGAAGAGTAACTATTATTTTTGAGGAAAACTGTGGTAATTACACTGATGGTTATTGCTGGCATGGCTGGGAACAGAACCAAGAGTTGGGAATATGGGAAAATCTGGACATAAGGAGCTAATCCCACTTCTGCTGTAGAGACACCCCTCAGGGATATCAGAGGGCAGTTCTGTGGAAAGGAGGGGACAACTTCCACCTGGTTTCCTGAAATCCAATGTGATCCTGACACTTCCTCTGCCTCCCTGTGTGTCAAAGCTGGGCTGGAGTCTGGTCTTTTTTGGGAGAAGAGATTTGCAGCACTTGGTCTTTCCTGTGCTCCAGATGGAATTTATGAATGCCCTATAGCATGAGTCTGGGAAAAGCTCTCCTCTGCCTTTTCCAATAATAGTAATAATAATAATTACGATAATTATAATGATAATAATAATAAATGGAGAGACATTGAACAGGCCCCCAGAGCCAGCACACAATGTTAATCAAGCCATGGCAAAGTCTTCCCTTTTATTGGCAACCCCTCAATTTATAGAGGCAGCTGCTGCAGCCCAGAGGTATCATTGTCATTCCTAAAGAGATTAAACCATCACCTTTGTGAGCTGGCACCCATCCATCCCCCTGGATATTCCAGTGCAAGCCAAACCTCCCAGTGCCTCCAGTAGGAGCAAACTTGCTCAGATGGATTGTGTCCCTGATGGACATCTTGCTCCCAGAAAAAATAGTTTCACCCAAAAAATAGTTTCAAATACAGAAGGGTCTGTAGGTCCTAGACCTTTTTTTCTGCAAAAAGCACCAAGCTCATGATAACCACCCATCCAACCCCATGGGAGAGTCTTCCCTCTGGGAAGAAATTTATGGAAGAGCTGCAAGTTTTTGGGCGGGATTCACTTTGCAGCATCCTTTGGGATTGTATAGAAGCCTAAAAGAGCCTAAAGTGCTGGACAAGGCTCTCAGGCATAGGGTGGGATTGTTGGGGTGCCCTGTGCAGGGCCAGGAGTTGGATTTTGATGATCCTTGTGGCTCCCTTCCAGCTCAGGATATCCCATGGTTCTCTGATTCGAGATGTGCAGGTTTCAAATCCTCACAGCTGTGCAGCCAACCAAGGATTGCTGGTGATAGCAACCAAGGATTGTTGGCAGTAACCCACCCTGGGAAAGGGCAGGATGTAGCTGGAAAAGAGGCCACATGGAGGAAGGGCAGCATTTTATGGGACAAACTCCGTTATTCTGGCTAGGGGAGATAAGCACAGCACAGGGATGGTGTTGAGAAGCAGGAAGGCCTCCAGAGCCCCTTGACCCATTTCAATAAATGGGAAAACTAGGAAAAATTTGTCAGCTAATTTGCATTGAAAGTGAGAAATTTTTCTCCAGGGAGGGGGAAATGTAGCTATAAAAGGTACAGCCATTAAACCCAGGCATCTGTGCCCCTGGATCAGCTGGATCAATGCTGGACTCAGGAATGGAGATCTCTCTTTCTCCCTTCCTTTCTGTCTCTCCCTCCTTAACCCATCACCCTCCCTCTCTTCCCTTTCACTCTGTCCTTTATCCAAAAGCCACTGCCAAGTCCTTATACTGAGATCAGGGAGATCAGTGATTAACACACCAAATTCCATGCCAAGTGTGTAATTTGTTAATAAAACCTTCTAACCTTTTGCAGGCCCTCTCACTTTTTTCTTTCAATCATGAGCCTCCACAAACCTTAAGGGTGGGATGCCACAGAGTGAAAAGGCCGCTAGCACTGAATGAAAAACATGAAATAAAATGCATGCTAAGGAAAACGGCCCATAAAGTAACGTGTGCTGTAAAGCTGCTCATATTTCTTTCCCAAAATGCAGGAAGTTATGTTATCATCCTGTTTATTAGCTGCTGGCAGCCAATCCCTCTTCAGACACAACAGCTGGGGATGAGCAGAGCACCAAGATAAACCAGTGAAAATTGATGTCTTGCTGGCTAAAAAGTGACAGAACTGAAGCAAACATTTGGGGGCTTTTTTGGTTTTAATGTCAAGCAGCTGCTCAGAGCCTGTTTACAGCCACGGGATGCAGCCAGAGGGAAAAGTGAAACTCCCTGAGGCTGTGGAATCCCCCCTGCCCACAGGATCACCCATGAACTCCCACAGCAGTGGGAAGCTGAGATTTTCCACAGAATTTCTTAGGTTAGAAAAGACCTCCAAGACTGAGTCCAACCCAGGGACTGATTCCCACCTTGTCACCCAGCCCAGAGCACTGAGTGCCACATCCAGGTGTTCCTTGGACAGCTCCAGGGATTTCACCTCATTCCCCATTTTCTCTTTTAGGAGGCCTCCAGATCCATCTCCAGCTTTCTCTGTGACCTCCATCACAGTATTTTTAGTTCTGTGCAAGCAGGGGGACTCGTCCATCAACAAGAGAAGAGTTTTAGCATCACACAAAACCATCCCAAAGTCATAGGAGCCAGGATTAGTCATCAGAAGGAAAAAGGCAGCAAAGTCTTGCAGGAAGAAATGATGGATGTCTCTTAGAGATTGACAACTTAAGGAAAAGAGGAGATTTTAAGAAGAGTTGCTCCTGAGCAGGGTTTTCTCTCATGGTCCCCTCATTAGCTAATGAGGAAGAGTTCAGTGCTTGCAGAAAGAGGTGGACAAGGAGACGATTTTCCTGTAGAAAAAGATGCAGCAAGGACAGCAACTTTTTTTGTAAAGGTAATTTAGTGGGGATTGGGTAGCTGGGGGTAATTTATTTTTTTCTTTCCTTGGATGGGGGAGTTCACCCAAAACTCCACTCAGCTCTGTTTTGACGGAGCAAAGTCTCTGGCTCAGCGAGAAAAGTGGGTTTAAGACAATGAATAATGTGATTTTTATTGCTTGGCTTGCCTCAGCGAGGCACAAGAAGTAATTTCCGTTGCTCAATGTGTTCTTCCCTTGTGTCCCAAATTACCACCAGTCACAGGAGCTGGAGGTGGCACCAGCTTGCAGGGGATGGATGAGAAAACCAGAGATGTGAAATCATTTTAATACTTGGTTAAGGTAAGTATTTGTGTTGCAACTTTATTCTCTGGCATTGTCGGGCTTTCAATAATGTATTTTCAACAAGGCAATTTAATTGTGGATTTATTTCATTTTTTAAATGAAAAGTTCCTTGCGGGCCTGTGGGGTGAAAGCTCTAGTGAAGATTTTGCTATATCCATTTCAAGCTGGAAAAAGATGCTGAAAAACCTGACTCCTTTCCTTTAGGAAAGGAAGGAGTTTTCCTGAATTAAGTTAGCACCAAAGCCTGGGGAGCCAATTTCTTCATGATTCATGTGCTAAGAGATTAACTCCTGTAGCCTTCAATAATCTAAAAGTTTTATGTCTGTCTAGAGTTTATATAGTCTGTGCTGACCTCTTAATATTACAGTATTTCATCAGAGGCAATCCATCTGTTCCTAATACTGCTCTCAAAAAGCAATCATTTCTACCTCCGACACAATGAAGTGATTTCCTTAAATATTTTCCCCAGCAGCTATTTTTTGTATATATTGCATACTTCTCTGCGCATAAAACTTGACTTTTTACATTTTTTTTTTTTCCTTTGAGTGGATGTTTTAAATTCACTTTCTAAGCTCTTGTTTGCTTGCGTGTGCTGGGGTGGGTTTTTTTACTAGAGTGTAGTTAAAATAGAATAGATGGGATAATGGGAAGAAATTCTTCCCTGTGAGGGTGGTGAGGCCCTGGCA
>JAHXMQ010012342.1:4999478-5012123 GCA_020466415.1 Ammodramus savannarum pratensis | reverse complement strand
GGAAAAGCTGCTGGTTGGCTAATTTCCCTCTCTGTGGATGACCACAAGAGGATGAGGATTATCCTTGGAGCCACATGCTGGCCCACCTCAGAGCAGTGGGGACATGTCTGGCAGCAAGACCTGAGTTGGCACAGCTGAACACCTCTGCTGGGTTCATCCTACCTCACCTCGGGGCAGGAAGGGTGAGGGCAGCTATCCAACACCCTGGGCACAGGAAAGGGGCACTAAGATGCCCCCTCAGCATGTTCCTTGCAAGGTCCCATTGATGCCCTCACCTCCCTGAGCTGATACATCTTCCCAAAAACCACCACATGCCCTCCTTGGGGCACTGCTTCCCGTGCCATCCTGCTCCCATCCCATCACTCTGCTGCTGCAGCAATCCCGAGGCACCAAATCCAAAACCCACGCTGAGGCAACAGGGGAAATACACTGGAATGGGTTTAGCTCCCCTGCAGTGGTGAGGACAGGAGTGCTCCCACACACCTGCGGTGCATCAGCTCTGGGAGGAGCTCACGGGCTGAGCGAGCCGGCAGCTTTCCTAAGAGTGATGCAAACCTGGGGACGGCTGAAAAAACCCCAAATATACCACCCCACCAAGGAGAAGAACCATGCCTTAGCAGCTGCCGAGGGGTAAGCAGCACTTACCCCTGAGTGAACCTCCAGAAGAGCTCCTTACTCCAGGATTTCCCTCTCCGGAGCGCCTCTCACCGCTGCTTCATGGCGTGCGGTGCTGCTCAGCCTCCCCGGTCCCCTGTGGCGGGGTGCAGGCGGTGCTGGGATGAGGGAGCAGCGGCGGGACAGGGCGCTGGAGGGACGCTGGTCCCTGCGCGGCGGCTGCCGTGGGTCTGAGCGCGGCCGGAGGAGGCGGCTGGCTCGGGAATGCCGGGGGGCCGGGCGTCGCAAATGGGATCCAGATGGTTGGTGCTGGCGTTCCCGGGGCTGAGGTCAGAGCTGCTCATCACACACACACACAAAGTCATCACCCCCCTTCTCTTCGGGGGACGCCTCCGCAATCTGCGGCTTCCCCCTCGCCGCGCTGGCCCTGCCGCGTCCAAAGCGCCGCTCCCTCGTTGGTGGGAAATAGATATTAAAATTTAAAAAAACAACCAGAAAAAAAGAGGAAAGATTTTTTAAAAAGCCTTGTGGGATTGGAGGAAGCTGATTGAACCTTGTCTTTTGGTGCTGGATGTTTGCAGGAGCGGGGATGTGCCAAGGACCATCCCAGAGGAGCAGCGCCGCTCGGAGATGCTCGAGGCTGGGTAAAGCACAGCCTCTCTCCCTGAGTGGTTCTAACACCAGCACAAGGGGAGAGAGGCTGGGTAAAGCATTTATACTTACATAGATGGGCAGGCAGAAGTGGGGGATTTATGTTATTCATAACTTATAACACTTTAGCATAAGGATATGTATTTTAAAAGATATATAAGTTTAAAAGGCAGCCAATCCAGTCTGCAAGTTCCTGACTGGCAGTTTTAATTTATTTTTTTTTAAGCATATGTGAAGTGAAAGAATACTTTAACCTTTCATTAAGCAGAGCCTAATAAATTTGGGGTTAATTTAATCCAGTTTTCTGTTCCTGCATTCCAGCAGGACCACTGGCCAAAGTCAAAGATTTCAGACAGGGCTGGGCTGTGTTTTGCAATAAGCACTGGTATGGAAAGTTTAACTCTTATCTCTTGCTCTTGCTTGGTTCCATATAAGGCTGGAGTGGAGATGGAGTCCCTAGAATCAAACAGTCAAGTTCTTTTCTTTTCAAATGGGGGATTTATGATGTTTGCTCTTGGGTTGGTGCTGTTTGAAAGAGCAGCCACATAAAGAAATAGCTGGAATGCTTCAGGGAAGTGCTGAGCCCTTGGACTGAGGCAATAACTCCTTTTAGAAACTTGGCTTGTACTTGGCTTGGTGCTGCCAGGGACTGAAGAGAGAGTGGAGAAACTCCCCAGCCTTGTGCCCAAAGGCAAGCAGGGCATTATGCCACCCCTCCAAAATCTGTCAGGCTGCAGCTTACAGGCAGGGAGTTCCCAAATAATAAATGAGCCCGGCCAAAGGGAGCTGCGGCTCCTCACTGGGTGTCAGTGGGCACTGAATAGGGGGTGGTGGAAATAGGAATTGCTGGAAAGCCATGACAATGAGCTTATTTTATTTTATTTTTATTTTTTAAATTATTTTAATTTTCACCAGGGTGAGGGACAGCTGCTAAAAAATAAAACACATGTGATGGAGGAGCATTATGTGGGCAGAAGGATCCAAACCAAAGGCCTTTCCAGGTGATTTCAGCTGTCAGGCAGAGCTCAGCTGGGATGCCCCATCCCTAGAAGCGTTCCTGGCCAGCTTGGATAGGGCTTGGAGCAACCAGGTCTAGTGGAAGATGTCCCTGCCCATGGCAGGGGGATAGAACAAGGTGTCTTCAAGGTCCCTTCCAACCCAGGCTATTCTGACATTCAGCAAAGCAAGAACTTGAGGCTACAGTTGCTATTGTAATGAAGAATTATATTCACCAGTGGTAACCAGTATGCAGCTGGGATCTGTGTGGCCTTTTCTTCAGATCTGCCTGAAAAATCAGCGTTTTCTGTGTGGCAGTGAGGGAGTGCAGGGAAACACTTTAATTGTCTGGAAAAAAAAACCCAAAAGAACAAACCACAGGAAAGCTCCACGCACCCCCAGAACAGTGATGAAAAACAGCCAAGTCAGAGAATTCCAGATAAATAATGTAACAACACTGGTGAAAATGTGTGTGTGAGCAGTGTAATGTGCCTATCACAGCTCAATTGAGAACACGATTAACTGGGGAGTTAGACTGATTTCTTTTCATGCTGTTAGCATTTCTTTTTTTTTTCTCCTTTGACTTAACATGGTTTTAAAATTGAAGTGACTTTTACCAAGTGCTCCAGTAATTAAATGAGGCTGCAAGAGCTCTTCAATTCCCATCTGACCGCCTCATGGCTGTAATAACCAAGCTGGAAGATCTTCCTTTCCAAAAAGGGGCTTTATCACTGACACATAGCAGGGGAGCAGCCAGACAGGATGCTCAGGGCATTTTGGGGTGGGGTTATTTTTTCCCCCCTTTCACTCACAATCCTCTACAATCCTTCCTTTAGCAGTTCCCTCACCATTTGTGTTGGTGACTCCCAGAAAAATGATTCCCATCCATCATGGGAACCTGGGCTATGGCTGCTGTGGCATTCTGGGGGTGGGTGACACCCTTGGGACAGGGTGACATCTACAAGGACAGACTGCTTTCCACCCCCAGACACCAAACAAACCCTCTGATAATTAGTAAAAGACTGGATCACATCTCACTGGTAATTTCTAGAGGCATCTGGGACTAAGTTCAGTAATATTTCCTCCTTGGTGCATTAATAACTAGACGTGATTAATGCTATGAGTCAGGAAGAGGGATTTGAGGAATTCTCTTTCTTACCCATGAAAAAAATTAAAAGCTCTGTGTGCTACATCATCTCCAGGATGCAAAGGTGGCTTTGATGTCCTTCCACCACCAGAATGAGGGTCCCAGATTAACAAAAACGTCCAGTGAAACTGGCAGAGAGTGGTTAAATTTTGCAGTTCTATTCTGATGTGCCTCAGCTGGGCAATTTCCCCCCTGACTTAGGAAACCTCTGTGGATTTCACCCATGTGTGATTCTGGCAAAGCACAGGGTGGGTGACTGCAGGTCCCTGGTGACACCCAGGAACATCCTGGCTCCATCCTTGAGCACCATCTGCTGGCTTTTCCTCCAGGGACTCCTCGGGCATCTGCCAAACCCAAAGTAACCTTTTCCCCCTCAAATAAAAGCTGTTCCTAAAAGAGAGAGAAGCTTCTTGCTCTGAAATCAAGGAGTACCACCAAAACCCAGGCTTGCTCCACTACTTTTCCCATCTGCACAGCAGATCAGGGGTGCAGGATCCCACCTCTCACAGCCCTTATTTTAAAGAACAAACTCTTTGTCCTGCTTGGAAATGAAGGCAAAGAGCAGCTCTGCTGGGACAGAGGGCAGGGCTGCAGATTGCATTTTAATTTTGCTTGCAGTAGATGGTTTTCATTAGCTCCAAAGGATTTGCTATTGCTTTTATCCAAATGCCTCCCCAGCACCCTGGTTAGGAAGTGGTCCAGGAAATATTTTCCTGAAGTTCTCTTGGTTCTGCTTTTCTCCTGTGCTTTCTGTTGGTCTGTTTGCCTTCATGCAAATATTTCTTGATGTATTTTTGTCTCATCAAACAACTTTGGAACAGTCAAGGAAGGGGGCAAGAGCATCTCTAGATGGGCAGGTCAGAGTGGGAATTAAGAAAAGATAAGAGACACTTGGATCTGCCCTTCCCATCCTGCAGCACTGGCCAAGAATTTAAACATTTCTGCAAAATCTCCCATCTTCCATCCCCGGGAGTGTTCAAGGCTGGGTTAGATGGGCCTTGGAGCAACCTGGTCTAGTGGAAAGTGTCCCTGTCCATGGCAGGTAGTTGGAACAAGATGAACTTCCAAGTCCTTCTCAACCCAAACCATTCTGTGATTTTATGATTCCATTATTTTTTTTCTCCCTCTCATAAAAAATCTCAGCAACAAAAACAAGCCCACACCAGGCTGTGTGCACTATCTGAGTGTATATACACACACTTAATCCACGGCCTGCAAAAGAGATCATAATTCAGAAGGTGAAGCTTGGAGCTCAAACCAACCACATCCTGCAAAAAACCCTCCTGCTAGAAGGGATTTTCAGTGGTTACAGGGAACAAACTACACTCAAGTATGTAAATAATGTGGATATTTCCCCTCTAACACAATGCACAGCCTGTAGGTCAGTAAACTCTAATGTGAACCGTGTTGCTTGGCTTCCAGGAAAGATAGCTCAGCTCTTTTTCAGAATAAAAGATAACTCAGGGAGCACGAAATGCATTTTGGACAACACAGACCTTGCCAGCCTTTGCTTTGGGTTACTCCTGTTTTCTTGTTTTAGAGCCTTCCAGGTTGATGCCTTGCACAAGGGGATGAAAAAACCTTTCCAAGTCTTGGCCTCAGTGTCCTGTGGCAACTTGTGCTGCACAAAAAAAAAACCTGTTAGGAATGGGCTGGATTTCAACACTTCAACCAAATTTCCAACTTTTGTGATGGAAAAGGCTGTTACTAACTACAGGGAGAGAGGTGAAGTGGCTTGAAAAGAGCTGGAGCCAGAAAAATGGAGAGGCCAGAAATACTCACTGCCCACACAGACAGGATGATGTAACGGCAGACGAGCCGAAGAGGAGTTACAGGGAATTATTTGTACTCCAAGAGGAATTGTAAGGAATTATTCATACCCATGAATAAATGTTGTGTTATTTGGGAAGGTGCAGAGGGGAAAAATAGACCTGGGGGGTTTGCTGTAGGCAGTTCCTTGGAAACCTGTGGTCATTGTGTCCCAGCGCTGAAGAGAAAAAATCATGTGTAATGGCAAAAGGGAGAGGGGACCCCAGGAAATGCAGAGCCCAGGGAGATGTTCCCCAATAAAGAAATAAGAAAATACATTTTTTATCTTTTATCTTATTTTTTCACATGATTGAATATTCCATGGATTTTCTTGCCCGTGAGTAGGGTGAGATGGAAGCTGGGGATCAGCAATACTGGAGTCTGAAATGACCAGTGGGGATGGTGGTCCACAGCTCAACCTTGCCAGGGCTTCTGCTTCTCCCCTGGGGCACCAGGTCAGCCCTGGCTGTGATTTCCTGACAGAATGCTTGTCCAAAATGCTGCTGCTTTTTAATTTTGGGGCTAAGTTGAACAGGTTTAACTCAGCTGTGAAAATTGGGCCACTCTCCTGACTTGAATTAAGGGGTAGGAAAATCCCTACATTCTGCTCACAGGGATTTGAGGAGGGCTGAATCCACTCTGCATCTCTTTCCATAGAATCACAGAAGGGTTTGGGTTGGAAGGGACCCTAAAGCTCCTCGAATTCCAACCTTGCCATGGGCAGGGACACCTTCCACTATCCCAGGGTGCTCCAAGCCCCATCCAACCTGGCCTGGAACACTTCCAGGGATCCAGGGGCAACCACTCTGGGCGACCTGTGCTAAGGCCTCACCACCCTCACAGGGAAGAATTCCTTCTCAATATCCCATCTAACCCTTCCCTCTGGGAACAGGAAACCATTTCCCCTCACTCTGTGATTCCATGCCTCTCTTAAAAGTCCTTCTCCAGCTCTTTTGGAGCCCCTGTAGACACTGGAAGGTTCTCTGAGGTCTCCCTGAAGCCATGGGAGTTCTCCTGGGTGGGCACAGGGATCCAGGCTGCATCATTTTCCTCTCTTCCCTGTAAACTTCCCGTCGGTTGATGGGGGAGCTTACATAAACATCATCTCCACGTCGTGGCTGTTTTGTTTGGAGCTCGTGTCCAAAAAATCCCAGGAAACAGCACGTATGTGGTCGGTATGTATTTATTCCTGAGGGGCTTGTCCACAATTTATATGGAGCATATGGAACAACTTGTACTTGAGATGTTTGCCTTGAGATGTTTGATACATCTGGAGATGCTGAGTTTCGAACAAGGAGGGAAATCTTTGGAAGCTAAAAAGCCAAAGGTTTTGCCTTTAGAAGCTCACTTGAAGCTGGTCTAGGCAATTTTCAGAGAGATGGGTTTTGCTGCATGACAGCTCCATTGGAGAATTTTTCTTAAAGCAAACATCAGCACTGCCAGGTTATTCCCACGCAGTCAAATACAAACTAGTAAGAAAGTGGGAGAACTTAATTTGGTATTGAAGTCATTTTCAAACTGTGAAAAACAAACCAAATTAATCTGGTACAGCGGCACAAGTGACCAGGTGTAAGCCTCTGCTTAAAATTGGCATTAAAAGGGTAAAAAAAAACATTAGGAAATTACTTTCCTGAGGAAAATTATATTGTTTTGCTAATTTGCTTGGCAAGATGATTCGTTGTTTGTTTGGGGTTTTTTTTGCTAAGGAAGCCAGCCTGGTTTTAGGGAGCCAGAGGAGAATTTGAGTATTTTTGTCCTATAGTTCAGTTTTGAGAGACTCAGGAGGTTGTTATTGGGAAGCATCTCCAAATTAATGGGAAACCTCTAATGAACTTTTCCCCATATTTAGGCACCTCTTTGGGTAACCAGCACCTGCAGCTCTCACAGTGCCAGGATCCTGCTGCAACCCCTGGGCTGGGGATGTCACTGGATGTGAAAGATCAACCTGTGCTGGGATAGGAAGAGGTGGGGATGGCTTTGCCTGGTTACAGTTGCTGTTTATCACCCTTTCCAACCACTCGTGGCAGGAGGAGTGGAAAAATAGCCTTCAGCTCTCCATATAAAACCTGGAGCCAGAGGCCTTGCCAGCCTTACAAAGTATCCTCTGTCAAATGGCTCATTCATTCATTCTGCAGGGGGGACACGTGAAAATCACATCATTTCCCCAAGGTGGAACAGCGGCGTGCTTGTCCCTAAAAACTCCCAGTGTGACAGCAGGTCACCTGTCACCTACAAGCAAGCTGGAACAGGGATGATCTTACGGGACTGAGCATCTGTGGGAGTAAAGCTCAGGCAGAGTGAGCCTGATGGAGATTTCTGGCTGCCTGAGGAACAAAAATAACATGGCCAGGAGGGCTGTCCCCTTCCCTCTGGGCTGGCACATCCCCATGCCGAGGGAGGAGGTGCATGGAGAGGATGAGCTCACAGTGGGTGATGGCCTGTCCCAAACTGTGACCAGGCACTCTGCACCGTCACCCCCAAGCGTGTCCCTTTCATCTGAACCTGCTCTGCAAAGCTCAGGCACTGGATTTTTTGGAGCATAGACCCTGCTCCACTTCCACAGGGAGTGTTTAATCCTCTTGAGAGCAAGTCCAGCTGCAGCCTGCCCAGTCCAACCCCTTCCAAATATATGGAATCTCCACCATCCTGTCCCTTTGGCAAAGTTCTGCTGCCCAGCCATGTGCCAAGACAAGGCTCTGCATCCCAGATAACTGATGCTCCAGCTCAAAGCCCAGCTTTACCTCCATGGCACGTGAGGTGAAAACTCACCAGCTGCTCTTCCTCTCTAGGGATGGCTCCCAAAGCTTGGCTTGTCTTGCTTTAATCTCTGTGTGATTTTTTATCTAACACTCAGGGGTCTCTGGTCCCCCAAGCAAGGAGAGGGATGGCAAGTTGCCAACAAGCAGCATCCACAAACACCAGCATTTCTTTCACAGTTAATCTGCATTAGGCTCCGTCTCTGCCTTCAGAGCAACCTAATTCTTTGGAAATTTGGGGTTTTGCCATCTGACATGGCAGCTCTGATTCATCAATCCACCAGGCTTGTTGTCCTTTAATTAGGAGGACCTGCATCCAGCCTGGCCAGCAGTGAGATTATCACTAACCAGAAAATATTTGTGCAATTTATTGGGTGAATGTGATCCTTTTTTGATTCTAAGGGAAGTTTTATCCATCTTTATGTATTCTGCAAAGGTCCAGCCCAGGCTGCAGCACTCTAGGCAATCCCTCAGCTTTTCCATATTGCCATTCCCTCCTCAATTTGGATGCACATATCAGAAGGTGAGCTCTGGCAGGGCACTTAAATTACCTGGATAGGAACAGGATACTGGGCTATAATAGGAGTGGCTTTCCCTATGGCATCATCCTGGCAGCTGGATAAATCCCTCATGGAAGGCAACAAGCCCAGGGACCACCCCTGTGTCCAGCATCTCCCAAGGCCTGCTGACTTCTAGTGATGTTTTGAGGGGGTTGGGTGCATTTTGTGGCTTTAAACTGATTTGTGTGGCTATAGAGATATGAGGTTCTGCATCAAGGAATGCCTTGAAGGCAGTGTTTTCCCCCAGCTGTTCTTTGGTGGAGCCCAGGAGCACATACATGGCAAAAGGGGATCAAATCTTCTTTAGGATTTAACAACAGCAGCTATTTTTACACAAACGACCTGAAACTCCTCATAGAAAAGCCAGTTTGGTATTCAGAGAGGACGAGAAATACCAGAGAGAGAGAGAGAGAAACAGAGGAGGAGATTTGGGATTTTTCCCCTGTTAGAGGCCAGCCCTGGCCAGCCTCCACCAGTCATGGGATAGCAGCTGTGATTTTCCTTCTCTATCAGCAGAAGGAACAGGAAGGAGAAAAACTTTGATTTTAAGCCTTGCACAGAGGGGCTGTGTGGGGCTATAAGTGCTCTGAGGTCTGTGGGGGCTGTGAAGGCCAAAGGGACTTGGAAGGTTTGGGGTCTGTGAGGTCCTTCAGAGCTCTCAGGGCTGTGAGGATTCTGGGGGCTGTGGGATCCATGAATGTTAAAATGTGACTTTGAGGTCTGTTGGGGCTTGTGAGGGCTAAGACAGCTGTGGGGACAGCAAGGTCATTTATAGGTGGGAGGAGAAGTGATTGACAGGTGGGACTAGGTGATTGACAGACTATCAGATTGATTGACAGGTGGTTCCAGGAGTGATTGAGAAGGGGGTCAGCCCCTCAGGGTGATGACAGACAGTGAGGGTGACAAGGGGCAGGGCAGCTGCAGGGCTCAAACTGAGGGGAAAGATGACAAAAAACGAGTGGGAAAGGTCAGGGGGAAAGGGAGACAAAAAAAGGATGAGGAATATGATGGGGAAGGGGCAGGAAAAGATAGATAAAAGGAGGGGGAAAGGGTTGAAAATGTGAGGCAAAGGGGCAGGAAAGATGAGTGAAAAAGAGTGGAAAAGGGACACAAAAAAGTGTGAGGAATATGATGGGGAAGGGGCAGGAAAACGTAGATAAAATGAGGGGGAAAGGGCTGGAAATGTGAGGTGAAAAAGAGGGGGAAAAGATGAGCAAAAAAGAGTGGGAAAGGTCAGGGGGAAAGGGAGACAAAAAGTGTGAGGAATATGATGGGGAAAAGGCAGGAAAAGATAGTTAAAGTGAGAGGGATAGGGCTGGAAATGTGAGGTGGAAAAGGGTGGAAAAGATGAACAAAAAAGAGTAGGAAAGGGAGACAAAAATGGGTGAGGAATATGATGGGGAAGGGGCAGGGAAAGGTAGATAAAGTGAGGGGGAAAGGGCTGGAAATGAGGTGAGGTGGAAAAGGGTGGGGAAAGGGGGGAATAATGGCGGAAGCGGTGAGGAAAAAAGGAAAAGAAAAAAGTGTGGGAAAATGAAAGAAAAAAGGGCGAGAAAGATGAGGAGAAAAGGGAAAGAAAAGCAGCCGATAGCCCCAGCAGGATGAGGACGAAGGCTCCCAAAGCCGAGCTGCCGTGCAGAACCTCCCGGGGAAGCTTGGTGTCGCTCCAGGCCTTGGGAATGCAGCAAACGGGGCGGCCGGAAGGGAAAGGAGCCTGGATGGAAGGAGCCGTGCCGGACCCTGTGCTCTCCCTGTGCTCACCTGCGTTCCCAGGAGGGCGCAGAAGGAGCTGGGACACGCAGGGCTGGAGCTGGGACACGAAAGGCTGGAGCTGGGACACGAAAGGCTGGAGCTGGAACACCCGCCCGGCTGCCACCCGCGGCCGCTCCCCTCATGCCGTTCGCGCCATCGCCGCGCCTTCGGGCTTCGCTTTGGAGAGGGGTTTTACTTATTTATTTGTTTTCCCGGCGGAAAACAAGTAAATAAAGGAGACAACTCAGACCCACCAGGGAAAACAAACAAACAAACACAACAAAACAAAAAACCAAAACACTCGCCGGTCCCAAGCGCGGCTGGAAGGGGAAGGGATCGGTGGTGTCACACCCCGGCCGGGCCCCAGAGCACGCCCAGCCCCGGGTGAGGGATTTTAAACAGATTTAAAGTCAGTTCTTCCACCCCAGAGACTTCTCCAATGGGAGCCTATGGGGTTTTTATAAAATATATTGCGTTGGAAGGGATTTCAAAGCTCATTTCCTTCCATTTCTTTGCTCCAAGCCCTGTCTATCCTGGCCTGGGACACTTCCAGGGATGGGGCAGCCACAGCTTCTCTGGGAAACTTGTGCCAGGGCCTCCCCACCCTTATTGTAAAAATATTTTCCTTATATTTATGTTTTATGTTTATATTTATATTTACCTCTATCCTTCAGTTTAAAACCATCACTGAGGGGTGGGGCAGCCCCAGGTGTGGCTGGTGAGGGTGATAAATGTGAGAGCATTTGGGGGCCCTGGGAAGATCTTTTTCCTTTCTACTTTTTATTTCATCTTCCTCATCCCTCACCAGTACATCCCAGTGCCCCCAGTTTCTCCCCAGTACATCTCGGTGACCCCAGAACAAAGACGAGGAGTTCAGGGCAAAGGGGGTTTAAATTGTGGGGAAAACCTCCTTTTCCATTATTATTTGTGTTTAAACTGGGGGGGAAACCCTTTCACCTGTGATTTAAAGGTAATAAATTGAAGGAAAACCTGCCTTTTCTTTGTTTTTAGGGGTATCAATTAATTGATCAGGAATCCCTATTTTTTGGTTTAAGTGGAAAGGAAAGATCTTTTTTATGTCATGTGTTGGGTTTGAATTGAGGGCAACACCCCACTCCCCATTTTCATCATCATAGGATTTAAGTTGAGAGGGAATTCCTGTTGTCCCTCACATTTTTAGGGTTAAAATTGAGAGATATTACCCCATTTTCCCATCATTTGGGTATGGGTCTTATAACGTTGTGAGGGCTATGGGAGCTCTAAGGGTCAGTGTAGGCTATAGGGTCTGTAAGGGCTATCTGTTATATGAGGGATGGGACAGCTATGGGGTTTGTTAAGGGTTGAGGGCTGTGTTAGGGATGTGAGGTGCTTTGAGGTCTGTTTGGGGTCTGTGGGCTCTGAGGTCTGCGTAGGGTATGGGGCCTTTGGGGGGCTGTCAGTGCTGTGAGGCTCATGGGGTTTTTGAGGATCTGTGAGGGCTATGGGGTCTGAGAGGGCTCCCTAATGGTCACATTGATTGGAAAAAATGTCCTTAATATCTTCAACCCCATAAATGATACTCCACAAACTTTGTTGTCATGTTCTCAGTTGATAGTTTCCTAATTGCTACAGATGTCAGAGCATCGTTATCCGTGATAATTAAAGCTGAATGGTTATTTTCTCTAAGTGAGGCTGTTGGGGTCATTCCAAATGAGATGTGGTCATGCCATAGCATAATTTAATTGCTGTATTAATAGATGAAACCCATGGCAATCCCTCGTGAGTCACATACAGAAATAGCAGTGGCATTGTGCGCTCCTTCCCTATCCTGCTTGTTCTACTCCAGCATGATGGTGGTGATAAGGTGTCTTTGTAAAGCTGCCAAGAAACTGAAGGGAGAAGGAATGCCATCCCAGTGAGATCTCATGACTTGGAGATGATTGCAGGAGGATGAGGGGAGAGGCAGAGGCACCCAGGAAACTCCTGGGGTCAGCAGCAACGTGCTTGTTGGAGCTCCTGTTTTTGTTATGCTCCTGTGAGTAAGGATCCTGTGACCTCTCTGCCTGTGGCTTTGAAATGGGCTGGAGCTGCTGGTGGATGCTCCTGGTTTGACTCCATCTGGCTTTTGGAAGCTCCTCTAGCTTGGCCAGGTGTTTGGGATGACCCTGTTTTGAGGGGAGGCAAAACAACCCATCAGTGTTGATGGAGTGAGAAACAAAGCTGGAGCTGACTCCACTGTAAATCACCATTTCAGCACCTTGTGCAGGCACATCTTCCTTCTGCAGCTGTTAAGGCAGCTGTTTAGAAAATTAGGTACTGGAGAAATTATTGAGGTTTTGCCCTGTTGGAGAATTTTCTTCAGACATGGCTTAGAGAGGCC
>JAHXMQ010012342.1:4932526-4964035 GCA_020466415.1 Ammodramus savannarum pratensis | reverse complement strand
CTTCTGAAACATGGAGTCAAGATTCTCATCTCTCCCCTCATCATGGGACCCCTGTGAACACCACCACAGGGGAGGATCTGGCTTTTGGGCAAATCTGCACCAAAGTGGGTGTGTGCCAGTGCAGGATGGAGCAAGCATCTCTCCTGCATCCCACCCCTCTGCAGGGAAGTGCACCAGGCTTGGTCTCTTGTCCGGAGCCATGGAGCCCCTCACTCACATCCCACGGTGGGCAGCAGCTCCCTGAAGTCGTTCCTCACGTATCTGTAGGCCAGGCTGGACTTGCCCACGGACATGCTGCCCAGCAGCACCACCTTGTACATGTGGGAGGCACGGGGCCCCTCCGGTGTCACCGTCTGTGCCATGTCCTGCAAGGAATCCAGCTCTGCTCAAGGGGCACCTGCCAGGAGCGATCCCAGGATCGGCTCAGCCTCCTCCAGCAGCTCCTGACTGGAAATTCTGAAAGAGGCTGGAATGAAATCAAAATCGTTAATAATATCATAAGATGCAGATTTAATGCATCAAAGCATCTGCCACTGTCAGCTACGACCAGAAGGTGGAGATGTTTAGGAGGAAACCTGAAGCCAGAAGCCTCCTTGGATGCGGGCAAGGAGGTTGGTCCATCTCCTTTGGGAAGGAGCTGGAGGGATTTCCCAGCAAAGGGAAACTCTTCTGGCTGTGCCCTGCTCTCCAGAACACCTCCTTCCCAGGAGTCCTTAGGCTGATACCCCACATTTATTATACTGCTTAGGAGAGCCTCAGGAGTGAGCAGCCCTGCGCACAAAGCAGGTGGCAAATGCTAAAAGCCCCCAGACCGACCGAGCCCCTGGAGTGCCACCCCCATGCCACCCCAGAGTGTGACACACCGCCCTGCCGTGCCCAGGGATGGCAGGAAACACGGACCCAGCAGCGGGGATGGCCTCAAACCTGAGTGGGAGAGAGCTGCTGCAGAGCCGCGGTCGGCGGGAGCCCTCGTGGGTGACACGGGTGTCCCCTGCTCCCAGCCCTTTGCCAGGGAGGTGCCACTGCTGGGTGGGACGTGCCCGAGCAGGGCAGCAAAGCACACTTTGCCCTGGTTCCTCCTCACAGAGCTCCTCCTCCACAGACACTCAGCCCATGTGGACGCTTATAAAGGACAGAGGGAAGTGCACGGGGTGCTGCGCTGAGCAGCACGCCAGGCTGAGCTCTGCTGGAGTGGGGGCATTCCCTCCGCCTGGAATAAAACCCTGGTGGGGCAGACAGCAGGGATCTGCAAGGTTTATGATGAAGAACTGGTGCAATTTCTACCTGGGCGTCGGGGATTTGGCTGTGGAAGCAAGAAGGGCTTTTTCAAAGACACCAGTGGAGTTCCTGCAGTTCCCTTCCTACAGCTTCTGCAATCCCTGCAGCTTCTGCAATTCCCTCCCTGCAGCTCCTGCAGTTCTCTGCTCTCTTCAGCTCCTGCAATTCCCTTCCTGCAGCTCCTGCAGCTCCTGCAATTCCCTTCCTGCAGCTCCTGCAGCTCCCTGCTCCCTGAAGCTCCCTTTCTGCAGCTCCCTGCAGCTCCTGCAATTCCCTCCCTGCAGCTCCTGCAATTCTCTGCTCCCTGCTCTCTGCAGCTCCCTGCAGCTCCTGCAATTCCCTTCCTGCAATTCCCTCCCTGCAGCTCCCTGCTCCCTGCAGTTCCTTCCCCTGACAAAAGCCCCTTGTTCCTGCGAGCTGCTCATCCCACGTGCCTCCTTCATTGTGCCTGTCCTCCCTCTGCAATCTGGCCGGCTCCAGACCTTTAATTCTTCATTAAGGCTTGTCATTAAGAGCGTTCCTTGGCTGAACCCAGGTCTGGGTCTTTAGATCCAAGCAGTTTTTCTGCTGGGTGAGACAGGCTTTAATCCCCTTAAAAAAAACACAAGTAACATCATCTCCCCCAGCTCATGCAGCCCTGTGATGAAGAGCAGGATTTTAGTTTGTGCAGGACAGCTAGTTAGTCATATTTTTCAAGCAGGAAGAAGATAAGCCCTGTGGCACAGCATGATGGTGCTCCTTGGGGTATTGATTACATACATTGGCCTCTCTGTAGGCTGGAAACAAGACTGCCATCCGTCCTGGGCAATTATTGTCAGTGACCAGCCATAAAACTCTCTAAGGAAACAGGAAGCTGCTTGAAAACTACCCAAGGCTGTGTGTATTAAACACAGTTTCTCATCATTTCCCTCTGCTGCTCTCTGTTCACCCTTAGAAAGGTGGGTTGATGCTGGAACAAAACCCACCTGAGATTTACTGCAATGAGTTTTGCCAAAGCTCGCTTGAAACAATTTTTTCTCCCACGTTAGGAGGCAGAGGGTGAGGCTCCCTTCCCACCTGAAGGAGGCAAAACAAGTGGCTTTGTTCTGATTCCATGGAAAACAGGATTTAGGGGGAAATGGTGGGAGCTTTGTCCTCTTTTTTTTTTTTTTTTTTTTTGTTGGAAAAGCAGAGTACAGAGTAAAACCTTGCATTTCCTGGATGAGGGACTGTGGGGAAAGCATCCAGATATCTTACAGTCATCAATCTGGGGAGGTGGTGCAGGTCATCTCCCTGTGCCAAGAGGCCACACTTAGGGGCAGGGAAAACTCCACCTGCTCAGATCCAATTTCTCTTCAATCAGCTGTAAAAACCCTGCTGGTGGGTTTAGTCTCCAGGTACAGCTGAATATTTTGTGGCAGGTGTCTGGCAGCAAATATTAGGGGCAGGATTGCTTGATCCTACACTTGTCCTGAAGGTGAGATCCCAAACAGCCACAACATCATTTCTCACTTCCTAGCAGAGGATTGAACACTGCTGCACCCAGGAAATTGTGTTCAGCATCTTTCACCTGGGCTGGAGGGATCCTGGTGTATTTGTTGTCAGGGGATGAGCCTTTTTTTTCCAAAGGAAAGCAGTAATAGAAGAAAAGTCAGGCATGCCTTTGGGGATGGAGTCCCTGAGAAGTTTTATTTAAAACCCTGTTTAGCTTCCTGGGAAAGTGTAATGATGTCTAATTCTTGTATAAGCTTTTCTACGTCCCAGATACCATTAAAGCCATTTGCTGAGTTTCTGCAAAGGGGTGCAAGGGTGAACCAGAACAAAAGTTGCTAAGCACCTCAGAAAAATTACAGGACTTCAACACTTAATTGTGTAAATCTGCAGTGTTTAACCATGCAGGTTTTGGACAAAATATTTCAGGTTCTTTCAGATTTAGATACTTAACTTTTCCCCCTCAACACATACAAGATAGTTGTCATGCACCCACCTCCCCAGTTAAGTTCTAGCACCCAGCTCAAAGCTCTCCTCTGGTTTTGGGAGCCTCCTCCCACCTGTTTAAGCTCTGACTTAAATAAGAGAGCGGCCACTCAGAAAATTCACTTAAGCAGGGACTACCAGGGGATACAGCAATCCCAACTGCAAAGACCCCATGTGTAAATATTAGATTTCCAAAGACACAAAGTGTAAATATTAGATTTACACAGCGCTGATCTCTCAGAAGCAGCAGCTCCCCTCAAGGCTGGAAGGGGAAGGGAACGAGGATCATTAACCACGAGGGGAAGTAAAGCTGCAATAAACGGGACTGCACAGAGACCCAGCAGCTCTGGGAGGACGCGGGTAGCACACAGAGCTTCCCAAAACCTCTCCCCTTGGGCAGGAGTCACTGAGAATCGTGCCGGGGCTGCCCCGAGAGGATGGGAGGATTCCGGAGCCCGCCTGGGAAAGGCACCTTGGAGAGGATGGGTGATTCCCTGCCCGGCGGGGCATTCCCGAGCGGAGGATGCCTTTACCTTGCCCAAGGCTCGCTGTGCCCGCTCCGTGTGCCAGGGGTGACCAACACCCGTGTGTCCCAGCCCCTCCGTGCCGGCAGCGGCCGAAAGCGAAAGCGCCGGCCCGGGAGGTGCCAAAGGTGAGAGAGGAGCAGCGAACCTTAGACCCGGCACCGGGGCTGAGCTCCGGCAGCCGGGCGGGACGGCGACAGGCTGCTGTCACCGGGGCCACCCCCCTGCACCCCTCCATCCTTCCAACCCCCCGCTTCCCACGCTGGGATGGATGGGCGGACAGACACACAGACGCATGGGTGGGTGGGTGCAGACCCCACCCCATGTCTTGGGGTCCAAGAGTGTCACCGTGATATTTTCTGGAAATTCCTCCCTGCCCAGGATTTTCTCCTGGGAAGCTGAGAAGGTTCAGCTTCTCTCTCCTGTGTTTGCTGCTCCGGAATGTGGTCCGGAGTATGTTTATCCAAACATGTGAATTGTTTTTACTTAATGGCCAATCTGTGTTGGACTCTGAGGAGTCAGTCACGAGTTTTTATCATCATTCTTGTTAAGCCTTCTGATGTATCCTTTATCTTTCTTCAGTAGAGTTTTAGTATAGCATTCTTTAATATAATATAATATAATATCATCTTTAATATAATATAATATAATATAATAATAAATCAGCCTTCTGAGAACATGTAGCCAAATTCTCAATTCCTCATTCTTTTCTAGCCTTCTGCCTGTATCCTTTCTCTTTCTTTAGTATAATTTTAGTATAATACAATACAATATAATACAATATAATATATCATAATATATCATATCATATCATATCATAATATATCATATAATAATATATCATATCATATCATAATATAATATAATCAAATAATAAATCAGCCTTCTGAGAACATGGAGTCAGAGTCTCATCTCTCACCTCGTCCTGGGGATGAGTTTTTATCATCATTCTTGTCTAGACTTCTGTCTGCATCCTTTCTTTTTCTTTAGTATAGTTTTAGTATAGCATTCTTTAATATAATATAATCAAATAATAAATCAGCCTTCTGAGAACATGGAGTCAAATTTTCAATTCCTCATTCTTTTCTAGCCTTCTGTCTGTATTCTTTCTCTATAGTTTAGTATTGGTTTAGTATATAGTTTTCTTTTAATATAATGTTGAATCATAAAATAACAAATCAGCCTTCTGAGAACACAGAGTCAGATTCTCACCTCTCACCTCATCCTGGGGACCTCACAAACACCACACAAGAGCATCCCAGCTCGCAAGGAGATGGGGGTAGAACCCCCCAAGGTTTGAGGATCAGGGAGGGCAGGGTGTGGCTGGAGTCATGGCACACACGGGATCTGTGCTCTCTGAGTTTTTATAACGTGGCAATTTCTGCTGCTGAACATTAGACCTGGCTTTGGTCTCATGCCAGGGGCAGGCTAAGATATCCCAGGCTTGGGATTGCAAAGGGGGTGTGTTTGTGGGAGAAAATGTGCACACTTGTCTGGCAAAATTCTTCAGCTGATGATAATTCTGTGTTTCTGACACTCCTCTTGTCATAGTCAGTGTCTTTCCTTCAAGTAAGAGATCTGGAAGTGAAACAGGCTTAACAAAATCTGGTCCTAATGGTTATAGGGAACAGGGTGAAAAGCAGAAGTCCTGCAAGAAAGCTTAAAAACAATATCACCCTAGTTTTGAAATTAAAAATGTGTCTTGTGACTTCCAAGGCCTAAGCACTGCAGTTCAATTACTTCCCATTTCAGTGATGAAAAGCCATGGACAGTTTACATTCCCAGGTCCTTCCCATCAGCTCTGCAGGGGCTAGAGCTGGATTTGGGCATCCTTTGAACACAGTTCCTATGAATAGATATAGTTTTTCCAGTCCAGAAGCACTTAAATGTGCTCTTAAAAGTTTAATGGGAGTTTAATATGCACTCCTTTCTTATAACTTGTTTCCCAAAGGAGCTGACTTAAAGCCTCTTTATTCATTTTATTTTCCTTAGGGCTTTGGATTAGTCAGTCCTCTGTGACCCTGGTACAGCAAGGGGGTAGGAAGATGCTTTAGGATTTTGGAAGGGCTGAGTGTGGATACCTTGGGCTAGGAAATCCTTTCCCATAGCAATGATTTTACCCACTGGTTTGGACCTACAGGCTCTGGTAGCATCATGCACCTAAACTCAGCATCTAATTTTTAGTATTAAGATAAGGCTGGGAGGCTTTGAAGCCTTATGAAAGGATGGCCTTGTCAGGGCTAAGAGAAGCTTCATTCCCAGTTTGTGCCGCTCTGTTATTTTCATTCCTGCTCTGCCCCAGCCGGTGTCACATCTCAGAGTCTCTTTGTGAAGGGTTTTTACAAAAGGAGGTGGTGGGGAGAGGTGCCCAAACAAAGTGCCATGGCCTGGCTGGTACAAATGCCCAGGGGAGTGTGTCCCTTGTGTGGGATGGGACAACCTGCCCTGGAAGGCTCCTCTGCTGAGCCAGACCCCACTAGAGGGCACAGCTCCTCCACCTTTGGAGACAGCGAGGATGCTGCTGCTGCTGCTGCTGCCCAGCCTCATTTCTGACCGGACAGACAGACAGACAGACAGACACCAGCCCATGAGAGACAGACCGAGGTCTCCTGCCACAAGTGTGGATGGACAGCCAAGATTCTCTTGTTCTTTGTTCTCCAAACAAATGGAATGTGAGCACCTCTGATAAGAACCATTGCAGTGCCAGGAAGCCATTTTTTTCCCAATGTATCTCTGTCTGCTTGCCTGCTTCTTGTGAGGGAAAATACGCAGGATGCTGAGGATCAGAGCCCTTCAGTGGTGAGTGGTTTGCAAATGGACACTGTGGCTGCATGGGTAGAGCACCTGGAGCATCCTGCACAAACCTAGGGGTGCACCCTGCTGTGCTTGTGCAGCGAGAAGTTCCTCACTTGAAATAAATTTTACTGGGCAGGAGTTGTTTTTTCTGAGGTTTAGGGACTGCATTTCATTTTACAGCCACCTGATGTAATTGTGTCGTGAGAATTTGGAGGTTGAGTCTGGCCACGGGAGTGGTGTGGATCAAATATGCCTTGTAGATCTTCCCCCACTGCTCCACCTCAGCCATTTCATTTGATTTTTAACTGTGAAGGAAAGGCTGACACATCAGTGGTGCACAAGAATTCCAAAGGAGGTTAAAAAGCAAAACTTCTAGGCTAAGCACGCAAGAATAATTCCAATAATCTTGTATTTCTGGCTCTGCCTGCTGCACAACTTTGAGCAGGATTCCTCTCCTTCCTCCTTTTTCTGAATTAAAGGAGGTACAAGCACACAGATCTTTGTGGGGCAGTTTAGAATCTCCTGGGGGGTTCTTTGTCAGTGGTTGTGTAGCACCTGGCTCTCCCTCACTGTGAGGAAGCATCGATGTGGGCACTGTAAATCCTCCCTTGCTGAAGGAGGAGTGGTTGTGTGGGAAAGGCAGCAAAGTCTGGCAATAAAGGCACAGCCCTGAGACTGAGACCTCAGCTTTACCACTGGTTTGCTGTCTGCCTGTGGGAAGAGTCCTTTTTTCTCCTCTGACTTGTTTCTCCCCCTCTCCTTGGGCTCATCCACATGGATTCCATGTGGTCCCTGTGCAGGCAACCCAGCCCAGGAGGTCTGATCACTCTCAAAGCTCCCACGCTGTGGAAATGAGGCTTGGACTTTGTACTGCTCTGAAATTATGCTCATCTTCAGCATTTTTGGTCCTCTGAGGTCCCTGAATACCACAAAATTGTTCCTGATGGTTCAGTTTGTATCCAAAACGCTCTTATTTCTTAATTTTTCAAGAACAAACACCTGAAACCGTGGTCAGCAAAATAAATTCAGAATAATTGATCCATCCAGAGCTCACAGCAAATGATGCTCTTAAAACTGTTTGCCACACCTGTGTGTTAAACCTGCCATCCCTTGTTTGTGTGGTGGTTTTCATACAAAACATGGCTAAGGAGTTAAATCACAGAATGGGGATGCTTGGAGTGTCCTGGCCATTGCTGTTTCTCCTTTTCTGTGTGTGATGAAGTAATGAAAACCCAGGGTATTCCACTGGTGATCATACAGGCAAGGTCTGTCACCACTGCCACGCAGCACTGAAAGATCTTTTTGTTTTGAGAGGAGCAAGAATTGTGCCTTTGCTAATGAAAAAAAGATTGAGGTCCTCACTGTTTACAGTGCCAAAAAGTTAAAAACATATTTTAAGGATTGGTGGAGCTGTAATGGTGAACAGATCATTTACACTGTGGCTCAAAACTGTGAGCCTGCCCTGAACTGCTCCAGGCCTCTAAAATGCTTGTATTAATTATTAATGTTGCTAAAACACTCCAGAGATTGGCTTGGAAGCATTAAACAAACTTAATATTAATAGCTCCCAGATGATAAGTGATGGTGAACATTAGCATGTGTTAAAGACCGAGGAGGGAAAATAACTACTGACTACAATAAACATTTGAAGTCTGGCGGCATTAAATTACAAAGAGAATACAAGTGTGAACCACAAGAAAGGCTTTCCTGCAGCATTAGCACTTGAAGAGACAGGTGAGATTGTTTTCAGCCCTGAAATTGCACTTGACAGGTCACAATAAATAGCCTTGAGGCATGTGCTGAGGTTCTTGCCATATGTCTAATAAGCAAGGTGCAGCTTGGGTGAAAAGTAAATGTATGTGGCTTACTCGAGTAAAGATGCCTGCATTGAATAGTTTGTTTATCTCAGACTTCACATCCTCATTTCTCAGCAGACCTTGGCCAGGAGGATCCCTGTGAAAAACGCCAATCACTTGTTTTTTAAAAGTTTAATAGTAATAAACTGGTTATTAAAATAGTGATACAATTAGAGTAATAATAATTTGGACAAATTGAATTAGGACAATATGAGACAACAAAAACAAAGAGTTATGGACAGTCCGGGTACCTTTTTCTGGGCAGCACAAGCCCTAGAAAGGACCCACATTAACAGAGGATTAACCCTTAAAAACAAGAACCTGTTGCATATTCATACACCTCATACACAATGCATAAATTCCATTCAAACACAGGATTCTGTCTGGTCATTGTCAACTTCTTCTGAATCCTGACAGTGCCTTCGATGTGGGAGTTTGTTTCTTCTGATAATGGAGCAATAAATTCTCTTTCTCTGAAAGATTTGGGTGTCCTGTGGCTGCTATCTCAGTGTGAGTCCTTTCTTTAAAGAAAAGTATCCTACATAGCATAGCTTCTATTTTAACATTTTTATAACCTAAAACTATATTTAACACAGCACTTAAGAGAATTAATACAGCATTACTTTCTAACACAACACACATCATATTCATTTGAATATTTGCAAAAAGCCAATCATAAAATACATGCATTTTTCACAATCCCCCTCCATGAGTCCAGCCCACCTTGCCAGGAGAGCTGCCACACAGAGACCTTTAGCTCTAGGCTGGGCACCCGACTTCAAAGGAAACAAAGGAAAAGCCAGCTCCCAAGGGCTATGGAAATGGAGGAAATGGTTCAGTGAAACAAGAGACATCTTTCTCTGACAAGGTGCAGGTTTGGCAGCATTTCACATGATTAAAGCATTCAGGCAGTCTCATCCACGTGCAGGGTCTGGTGTCTGCCCTGAGCTCCATGTGCTGCTTTCTGTCCAGTGGGGATATCACATTTGGGATGGACCTTGACCTCTCAGGAAAACTTGGTGGCAACTGGCCAGCTGGCTCCAGCTTTTAGTGTGGGACTGACAGAGTGATCACACATGTTCCCTTAGGAAACCAGGCTAAAAATGGCTGTAGGTGGTACCTCTCCAAGCCAAGGGCTCTAGAGGAGCTCCCTGAGAGCCAAAAGTTGCTCAATAATCTCCCCCAGAAGCGCTTCATCTCTCTGTGTTTGTGAGGAAACTGTATCCAATGCAACAGAAAATGTTTTGCCTGTGCATGGAAAGAGAACTATTTAAGCAATGCTGTCTAGCACAGACTTGAAAAGCTCATGTGGGTGTGAATATGAGCTTCACTTCCCTGAAGTCCCCACCCAGCTTTGGGGATGCCTAGCCCAGAAAACTTCACAGGGCATTTTATGACAGGTTTTGCCTCTCCATGGCAGCCACAGCACAGTTTTGCCTTTTCAGGTCACCATCTAAATGTTTGGCTGGTTTTCAGCTGGTTTTCAGTCTCAAGCACTGTGTGTTACAGGCATGGTCTGTACAGGCACAAGAATAGAAATTATTTCATCAGTTTGAGCCTGAGTAACCTCATTTAAGGCCAGATGCTGCTGGAAGAGTTGTACAGCAGTCATCTTGAGCAGAGGTGAAATGAGTCATCTGTTGCCAATAAACTTGGAAGGAACAGAGATGCCTGGGGGCGGGGGGGACGACACCATTATCTGCTGTTACCTCCAGCAACTCCTTTTTTAATTGAAAAAGGTATTAAAAATTATTTTAGGCATTTCTAATTAGTTGAGCTGAACCACTAACACGCTCCGGATGTTTCAGAAATTTAACCTAGCAGCTTCCCCAAAAGAGGCCACGCAGAGAAGTGTCTTTCCTGCCTTTCCCCTCTGCCACCACCAGCTCCAAGGTCAGAGAGGATGAAAACCTGGGCAGAAATTCAAGTTGAGCAACAAAGGTGGTGCCTGTCAGCCCCTGGGGAGGTGCCTCCTCCTAACAGTGCTCAGACATCCATGGCTTAAGGCTGGAAACCCTGCAATGTATTGAGTAGCTGTCTTTAGGGAAAGGCACAGATAGGAAAGGCTGAAGGCAAGAGGAAGGAAAAGCAGAAATTTGGTGGCAGAGTCCATTCTACTCCTGTCTCTGGCTTCTTTTTTCCAGTGTGATCCTTGACAAGTTGTTTGGCTGGCTGTGGAAATTGGTTGTTTCTAGATGCAAAATGTTTTGCTTTCTGTCCAGTTTGGATTATTCCATGCTTTATCTACCTATTGATTTATTTATTTACTGTTTTTACAACAGCTGAAACCAAAGGGTTCTGCAGCAACTCACTGTGATCAGAATGGGGAAAATTATTCTTCTAATTGTTGCTAAAATAGGAGGGAAAACTAAAAACTGGAGACTTTGACAACGTTTGCCTGACTGTTTTGCTCTTTGTTGATGGAGAGGAGAGGAACTGATCCCTTCACATTCCTACAGGGAAGGATCAGAGGGGTTTTGGTGCTGCAATAATTAAAGCTGAGGAAAAACTCACAGGAAAATGGCAGTGCACAGTACGTGCTGCAGGGCTGGGATGGATGAACTGGATTGGGATTCCCAGTGAGGCACTGGGCAGGTGAGTCAGCCCCATATGCCACTCATCAGTCACTCTTCATGGAAAACCAGGGATGCTGTAGATGCCAGAGAAATGTGTTATGATTTAAAATCAGGTGCACCAGCTCTAACACACTGTATCACCTCAGATGTTTTTGTCTCTGTTTCCTCTAATGTTTTGTTACCAGTATCATCTTTCACTTCCCAGTTTAGGCAAAGTCCTTTATTTCAGGAAACTATAATGACCTGCCTTCCTGCCCTGCTGATGATTATCCCAGCTGGAACGTGAAATCCTTTAGGTAAGCCAGGAATTGTTAGCTGCCACAGCTGGTTTGCTGCCATTCTGTGTGACAGGAGAGGTGACAGGAGGTGGGGCAGGGATGCACAGCTTCAGATGATAAAGCAGAGGCACAGGACATCACACAGGTGCTCTTCTGTCTGATGCCAAGTGGTTGGAACCATTCCCTGAGAACAGGCCTGGCCATTTTTCACTTTGCTGAAGAAGAGGTGAGTGGAAAATACCTCTTCCCTGACAAGAGTGAAAGATGAAAAGTGAAAGAAGTGAAAGAAGCAGAGCACAGCTTTCTGTGCTTGACAAGGGGGGTGCTTTGCCTCTGGTTTGTGCCTTGGAGGAATCTGGATAGATTTCCATGGGGACAATAAACAGCACCTCCTTCCCCTCTTCCGCTCCAGCTGAGGGAGTTTTAGCTGTGATGTGGTTTCCCAAAAGCTCTCCCAAAAGCATGCTCATATGGCATTTTACAGAACACTATGACTAATTAGTGCAAGCACTTGGTCTTTTGCAAACAATTGGTTGTTTTTAGGCCATGTGTTGTGGCTGTGTTTTACCCCAGCCCAAAACAACTGGCGTTTCACAAAATCTGGAGGGCCTGCTTGGAAAATGTGGCTCAGCTTAACGCTGCAACATTTGGGATGGGAGTGGAGGAGGCCACACAGCATGGAGCAGGAAAAACACAGGGAAACTTGTATCAAGGCCATGTGATTCTTCACTCTAGTGTCTCTGGGCTGTCACTGGGGTGAGGACACCGGCACCACGGCAGCAGGAATGCTTTGATATATTAATCCCAAAGTGGTGCAGGCTTAGTTCCTCAGCTGCTCCAGCTGATGTAATGCGTTGTTTGCACCAAAGCCAGGCTGATTTTGTCTGGCTGAAGGATTTACTTGTTCAGACTAGGTTTTTGGACAGATGTAGAGGCTGTATTCCCAAATTAAATATGTACATTGATCTCTCGCCTGCATTCCACCTGCAGTGCAGGCAGAGGGGATGCAAGGCATCCCACAGCCTGGAATACAGCACTTGAAGTAGGGAAGAGGGGGTGTTTTTAGATTAGGTGGAAGAGACTAGGATGTCTTTTCTTCTGAAAATAGCACGGGGCTCTCTTAAAATGTAGCTTTTTTTACACATCAAGAGAGGAAGCCACAGGAGGAGCAGCCAAATTTGGAGCTCAGCAGTGCTGTGGCAGGCTGGGAACAGCAGATAGGAGCAGAGAGAGCAAACAACAGCCCATGACCATCCGGCTTTGGGAGACAGCCTGGGATGGGTTTGGCTCCCCAAACACAGCCCCAGCTGCTGTGGAGCTGGCTTCACTTTGCTCTGCTGGAACACCGAGCCATGGCATGTTTGCTGCTAATTAGATTAGGTGCACAGAGGCTGCCTTGAGAGGGTTCCCATTTTTGCCTGGGAATTTTGCCCCCCCCATTTTTTGTCTCTGGGCTGCTCCCAGTGAGCTCAGTCATGGATGGCACACTGCAGGTGAGCTCCCTGCCTGGCACAGTCACACAGAGCCTGCAGGTGTTGGCCTGGGTGAAGGCTGGAGGTGCTCTCCAAGCAGGAGCATGGATGGGACAAGGACAACCTCTCTGGGGTCACCGAGTGTCAGCTGGGTTGGACACCCATGCCCCAGATTTCCTGGCAGGGTGAAAAGCCTGCAGTGTTTGCTAGGGCGGACAGACCCTCAGGGTAGTGCTCACCATAGACTTGACATACCCACTCATAATCTCTTTTGGGGTGCATGTTCAGAAATTTGGCAAGAAATCTCTGGTATCCAGACTAAAATGATATATGGTCTGTTTAGCTGTATGCTTTTGTGCTGCCTTGGCTTTAAGCTTTATCCCCATCCTACTTATCTCCAAAGGACTTTATAGAAGAGAGATGCACTTTGAGCAGACAAGCCAACTCCTTCTCATCTCAAAGTCCTCCTGCTGCTTATCCTAGGAGCTGTTCTTTCCACAAGTATTCAAGTTTGATTTATTTTTAATATGGAAAAGCAGGCTTGTGGCACCATTTTAGGTAAGGTCTTGCAGAGGGTTGTGCAATGACCCTTTCTTGAAGTGCTCTCAATGTTTTGGTGTTTCTCTTGTGATGGTGGCACGTACCCAACCCTCGGCCAGTTTGTGACCCCAGAACTTCCTCCTTTTTCCTTATTAACAGTTGGTGAGATCATGAATTTAGCCTTTGGCAAGGTATTGGCTGTCTGCTTGATTTCACTCCACTTGTTTCTCAAGTCCTTAACCTCTTGTATGACTTTACCCTCCTTTTTTGGTGACACTGTAACACTGTGTCATCAGCTTATTTCATTAGCACTGTCCTACTTGTGCTGGGGTGCAGATGGAAATACTAAATGAAATCAACCCCGAGGTTAACCTTTGAAAAACTCCCTCCAAGGGAAGATTCTTCCTCAACCCTAAAAGTGATCCAACGCTGAGACCTCGAGCTTCCCGAAGAGGCATCCTGAGTGACCTGTGAAAAATTCACAAATGGAAAACTATCTCTCATGGCATGCCAAAGTGATTAGAGGAGGCCAATAACTCATTAAGAGGTTTTGGAAAGATGAAGCCAACCAATGAGCTTCCTTCAGAAAAAAAAGAAAACACATCACATTGCTGTTGGTAAAAGTGATCAAGAGCTGCTGCTGTTATGGGATTTTTTTTCTCCTAAAGTCCTCCTAAAGCTTGGCTTGGAAGCCCCACAGTATTGTCCTTGGCCAACCCAAGCCCATGGATCTCTGTTTTGGACCAGATTGGAAGACACTAATCAGTTCTGGCTTTGCTGTGTGACTACAAACTCCAGGCTAGACATGACAAAGCTCAGCAAGGCTCCCCAAGGGCCAGGGCTCTGCTGATGCAAGTAATTACCCTGCTGACTTGCAGAGACAGAATAACAGTGAGGAATTTCATCCAGGCAAAATACACATGGACACCACCAGTCTCCTGAGCCCTGTTTTGACACTGCTCAGATGTGGCAGCACACCTGAAAGCTTTTCCCAAGAGATCTGGTTTGCTGGAGAGAATCACCTTGGTTGCATCAGTGTTTTTTGTTCATTTTCCTGCAGAATTTCAGTGCCAGCACATATTTGTCTGTGATGTAATTTTTTTTTTCCATTAATAAATCTGCAGACCCTGCTGGGTACCAGTGCTGTTATGCTTGCAAACTATTGCAACGCTGAAGGAGCCCTGCTAATCTCCTGTATCCTGACAGTCTCAAATATTGGCCTCCTCAGTGTGGATTTTCCAAGGTCTTTAAAGTGTTCCACTCTCCTTGGACTAATGGACATCTTGTAAAAGCTGCCAGGCTTCATTTCTGGTTTGGCAGATGCTGTGACCTTACAGTGGAGTGGAGAGGTGCCCTTGTGTTTGCTTTTAACATCCTCACTCAGCCACTGGATTCCCCTATCCCAGGGCTTGCCTCTAGTATAAATGTAATCACATTTTCCTTCGCGGGATAAAAAACATCAATTTTATTACACAAAAGAGGTTCCTCAAGTACACCACCACCAGTTTGAACAGCTGATTGCTTGTTCTGATTCTCAACAGTGGGGTTTTACAAGAGGGTTAGGTTTAAGAGCAGCACAGAGGGAAAATTGTATCTTTTAGAGTGTGCTCTGCAAAAAAGCAGCCTCCTTGCACACAGGATACTGGAGAAAGAGGGGTTTATTATGCATTTATAACAGAGCCCTTTAAAGCTGGCATGGGATACTCAGCATTGTCCCACTGTCATTCATCACAGTCATGACTTTCAGACAAAACCAGCCTCGCCCTTGTGTTGCTTGTTAAAACAAGGAATGTATGCTCAGTGTTTCATTTTCACTCACAGCGCTCCACAGCGCAGCCAAAACCAACGTGGTTTGAACCATTTATTTCAAATTTATCTGGACAAATTATCTATGTATAGTATTTTTATAACGAGATGGCTTATTTTGTCTATATTCAAAGAAAAAAAAAATTACTGTGCGTGTCTGGAATGCAGGGAAAGAGAAGGATTTCTTACATTGCAGAGTACATTCAGTGAGTGATTTGAAATCTGACTGCAGTCTCCCACCAGTGTGTTCTCTTCCAATTTCTCTGCTTTACTCTTTGAATTCTTCCTTCCCTCCTCCACCTTCCTTTCTCCCTTCCCCTGTATTTCCCATTTCTTCCTTTCTCCCCTGCTCTGTTTCTTTCTTCTCCTCCTTTCCCATCTTTCTCCTGGATTTATTTTTTCTCTATGTTTCTTCTCTCTCCCTTTCTCCCACCCATTTCTCACCTCCTTCCCCTGTATTTCTCTTCCCCCTTTGTCCCCCCAAGATTTCTAGTCCCCTCTGTTTCTTCCTCCCCTTCCCTTCTGCCTTTCCTTTGTCCCCTCAATTTTCAGTTTTCGGACAAAAAAACCTGTCCACCCAAGGATCTGCAAGGCTTTCAGCCAGGCAGGCAAACAGCACTGATGCAAATCCTCCAGCACTCCTGATCAGGGAAATTCCTTGCATGGATACCGTGATGCAGCTGCACAGGTGGCCGAAATCCCTGGGTAACAGGGACCTAAAAATAAGGCACTGGCCCGCCTCTCCAGCCAGAATTCCTCAAAGGGCAGGGGCAAATGTGAGGATAAGGGCTCAGGGAATGAGTAATGCAGAGCCTGAAAGGGTGGTAGTGCTAAGCCAGGGCTTGGGGAGGTGGAAAAGGGAAGCCTGAGGGATATCTAGGAAAGCCAGACCCAGCAAAGCTTTGCCTCCAGGGTAGAGCTCAGTTTAAAGCCCCTTGCAAAGCAGGTCCCTTTTAATCCATTTGTGTGGGGTCAGAGCAAACCTGACACCAAATCTGAGGGGGTGACACACGTTCTGCTGGCCAAGCAAGGTGGGGGACTCATCCACCTGCTTCTGCTGACTAAATAATCATTTGATTCTTGCACAAGATAAACAGTCGCAGGTGCAAGGATGCACATCGATGCAGTATCACCACCCAGTCAGTCTGAGGATGACTCAGATCTCAGGTGTTGTACATGAAAACTGCCAATAAATATTGAGCGAGCAGGTGCTGCCTTTTACTTCAATCAAGTTTAAATCGATGGTAAAATTAAATCATAAAGATTAAAAGCAGCTTTCTGGTCAGAAGTGAGTGGGTAGGGTTTGTAGCCTTTTTTGTAGTCCTTTTCTCTGTCTATGTAATAATGTGAGCTTGAGACACTTTAATACATATTTAGGGAATTAGCATGAAAATTGAGGTGTAGGGGCTGTGACAGGAATCCCAGAAAATGCATGTTCCTTGTCAATGTGAGTTAATTAAGCACTGATGTACTTGAAACTAAAATTAATGCCGACCACTTACACTTATTAGGAAAACTCATTGTTGAAAAGACCACACAGGGCTATGAAGATGTGTAAGGTGTCAGGGCACAAGGAGTGTCTTGTTTCTGTCCTGCTCCCCCTCTATTTGCGGCACAGGAACTCCCCAGTTTTACAACAGGCAAGGTTTTGATGCCCATTTCCATGATTTCTGGTAAAATTTACTAGGTCCAGTTCTGAGCTCCTCGGGACAAGACAGGCAGAGCTCCTGGAGGGGTTCCAGCAGAGGCTGCAGAGGTGATGAAGGGATTGGAGCATCACTGAGGAGGAAAGGCTGAGGGAGCTGGGGCTCCTCAAGAGTAGCCACAGCTGAGAGGAGACCTCTGTAACGTGTATAAATATCCAAAGGATGGATATTTATATATCTGGATATTCCAGAGCATGGAGCAGGCTCTGCTCCTCCATGGGGTCCAGCAATGGGACACGAGGAACAGGCAGATGCTGATGCCCAGGAGTTCCACCTGAGCAGGAGGCAGAAATCCTTCCCTGGGCAGTGACTGAGCAGTGAACAGAGTGTCCAGGGAGGCTGTGGAGTCTCCCTCCCTGGGGATATTCCAGAGCCATCCAGACACAATCCTGTGCCCTGTGTTCTGGGATGACCCTGCTGGAGCAGGGAGGCTGGACCAGATGCCCCTTTGTGGTTCTGTCCAACTGGACACATTCTGGGATTCTGTAATTTCCTACAGCTTGGCAGGGAGCCCAGGCACCCCAGCGGGAAGGGGGTTGGTCCACAGCGGGGCTGGGGGAGCAGGAAGGGGACCCCCCACATCCCGATTTTGGGTGGTGAGGACTGCGAGCAGGGTCCCTCAAACAATCCCTGCAAATTTTAGGTGGTGAGAGCAGAGACCCCTAAACACACCCTGATTTTGGGTGGTGATGAGAGTGAGGAGGAATCCCACATGCATCCTGATTTTGGGTGTGAGGGCAGCGAGCAAGGTCCCACATGCGATCTTGGGCAGTGAGGGCAGAGAGCAGGAGCCCCAAATACACTTCAGGTTTGATGAGAGGACAGTGAGCCCCAAACACAGCCCGGGTTCAGTGTGAGAGCAGCAGATAGGGTGCCCCAAACACAGCCTGGTTTTGGGTGCAAGGGCAGAGAGCAGGAACCCCCAAACACACCCCAGTTTTGATGTGAGGGTAGTGGGCAGGGAGTCCCAAAGACACCCCAGTTTCGTTGTGAGTAGAGTGGACCAGTTCCAAAGTACACCCCAGGTTCGGAGCGGAGAGACAACGCCAAACACCTCCCGGTTTCGGATTCGAGGGCAGCGGGCAGGGAGCCCCAAACACAGCCCGGGGGCTGTGTGAGGGCAGCGAGAGCGGGCACCCCCAGCCCGGGTTCGGTGAGAGGCCAGCAAGCCCCAAACATAGCCCGGGTTCGGTGCGTGGGCAGCGAGCCCCAAACCCACCTAGGGCTCGGTGTGAGGGCAGCGAGCGGGCACCCCCAGCCCGGTTTCGGGGGCAGAGAACAGCGAGCCCTAAACACAGCCCGGGTTCGGTGTGAGGGCGGCGAGCCCCAAATCCACTCCGGGCTCGATGTGAGGGTAGAGAGCGCGCACTCCCAGCCCAGTCCGGGTGAGCGTGAGGCGGCCCGTCCCCCAAGGGCGGGGGGCGGCGGCGCATGCGCGGGGCGGGGGGCGGTGACGGCCGCGCCGGCGAAGGCGGCGGAGGGAGCGGGAGGGTCGCTCGGGGCCGGCGGCGGCAGCGGCTCCGGCTTCGGCTGCGCTCCGGACCGGGCCGGACCGGCCGGGACCGCCCCGCCATGGGGACGCCGGGCGCCGGACGCAAGCGGCTGCCGAACCGGGAGCGCCTGACGGCGGAGGACGATGCGCTCAACCAGATCGCCCGCGAGGTGAGCGGCGGGAGGCGGCATCTCCCCTTCTCCCGTCTCCATCCTCCTCCCCTCGCCTTCCCCCACGGGCTCCCCCGAGCGCCGCGCAGGCGCCCCCGGCCCCCGGCACCGCGGCGGCTCAAGGGCGAGGTGGAAGCCCTGCTTCACCCCCGGCTGAGCTTCACCGTGCCCGGGCTCCGTGAGGGAAGGGCGTGCGGTGCCGGAGCCGCCCCGCTCCAGCCCCGCCGCAGGGCATGTCCATCGGCCGTGCTGATGGGAACCGCTGGGGTTGGTGTGAAACACTGAAAATAGGCCGCTGGGGTGTGTTATGGATAGGTATAAATCATAGAATGGCAGCGTGGTTTGGGTTGGAAGGGATGCCGATGATCATCTCCTTCCAAGCTCCCTGATGTGAAACACCTTCCACTGGACCAGGTTGCTCTGAGCCTCATCCAAGCTGGCTTGGAACACTTCCAGGGATGGGGGTGAAAAATGAAAACCGGAATACTGCAAGGTGATGCTGGGTGTGGGCATAAGTGACCCCTCTCACTTGGAAACTGGTTTTTGTGTTGCTGCCCACCAGATGCTGCATTGTGCTCAATGTGACTTTAGCCTTCTAAACCAGCTGATTGCTGATGCGTCCTGCCTCCTTTTTCTTCTTGAATTGGTGCAGTGGTTACCAAGAGAATGTGAATTTATTTTTTATGTTTGCTAAATCTGACAAAGTCTTTTCTCCATCCTTGGTGTAGCAGCCCTTCAATAGGGGAAAGGGGCATAAGCAGCCCTGGGGTTCTTCTCCAGTAGGAAACCTACGAGAAAGATGGAAAGGGACAGTTTACAGGAGCATAGGGACAGGACCGGGAGGAATGGATTCAGACTGAAAAAGACCAGGGTTATGTGGAATATTAGGGAGAAATTCTTCCCTGTGAAGGTGGGCAGGCTCTGGCACAGGCTGCCCCAAGAAGCTGTGGCTGCCCCATCCCTGGAAGGGTCCAAGCTCAGGTTGGATGGAGCTCTGAGGAACCTGGTGTGGTGGAAGGTGTCCCTGCCCATGGCACGGGGCTGATCTGAGGTCCCTTCCAACCCAAACCATTCTGTGATTCAGTGTCTGAAATGCTCCAGTGCTGCTGCTGATGGTGGGCATCCTCTTCCCACAGTGTGGGTTATGTGTGCCAGCCCACCTGGTGTTGCTGTGACCCCAAGATGGGTTACAAGATAAATTGCTCTTTTGGAAGACTTTTAGGTCTCTCTTGGTTTCCTTTGCTGATTCAGAGCTGCAGCAGGATCAGGTGAATGTTAATGTACGGCTGATTTCTGGTGGCACTGGTAGGTTGAGTTAGCTGTGACACTGTGCTCCTCATTGCCACCAATGCCTTTCCAGTTGTTGTGCACCATTTTCTGGTGGTTTGTAGCATCTTTGGAATACACCCAGCAGAGTTTTGTGTGAGTGATTCACATGGTGTGTTCTCTGAAGGCAGATTTTTGTGGCAGGGTGCTGAGTAGGTTCCCAAGGATGGAGTTTGAGGTAGGAGGACAAGAATGTCTCATGTCCTGGACATGAGATAGCAAGTAAGAGTGATTGTGCCGTCTCTTAGAGTCATGATAGTATCCTAAGAATTGTTTTGGGATGAGGGTTTGAATTCCATAGATGTGTCCTGGCTGTGCTGTCATTTGATCAAGGAAGGCATCAGTCTCTAACAAGGAACCCAGCTGCTCTTTTCAGTTGCACGTTTTTCGCCCACTTTCTCTTTTCTTTATCTTAGATCTGCTTTTCACTGCATTGTGTAATGATTTGAGGACTCAAACATTGTGGTGGTTTGTGTTTTGTTATTTTTTTCCCCCTTCCTTCTCCTGGGGTTTGTTTAAAGGACAACTCCATTTGCTCAAAAAGCCCAACACAAGCATGTCTTTTATCTTTTCCCTTGAGTGCTAAAACTGTGAACTGCCAAGTTCAAGGTTCAGCATTTTCCCATATTATTTTATCTATTTGCATTACCCTGTCTCGGAGCACTTTAATTGTTTTGTTGTTTAACTGCCTGTTCTCCACACAAAGGATCTCAGATTAATCCTTCTGGATGATCCAGAATACATCAACTAAACCTTTTGTCTCTCCTTAGCAAGGATGTGGAGAGCCTCCATGTTAAGAAGATGGGGGGGTTCCTGATATTTTGGCTCACGTGGCTTTTGCACCTCGATTTTCACTCCTCACTTGGCTTTGATCCTTTGTTGTTCAGAAGCCAGAGGTGATGGCAAGTTTTTTGCAGATCCTAGAGTCTCATTTAGAGTCTCATTTCCCCATGGGAAATATATGTATTCCATATGGGATAGCCCAAGAGAGCATCCAAACCAGGCTGATTCACAGAGCTACCTTTCGTTCTGTGGTTATTTTGGCAAACCCACCGTTCTCACCCCACTATGTGCTCCCATAAGAAGACAGCAAGACTTGCAAGGACTTTGTGACACTCCTGCCATTTGAATATTAAATTTGTGTGGATTTGCAGCTGGGATGTCCTGCTCTGTGTCTTGCACAGCCCAGCAGAGAGCCTGGCATGGTGAAGAGGGCAGCGAGAGCGAGCGTGAGGGGAAGCAACTGAGCAAGAGGAAGGAAGTTGTGAGAGTGAAGCATCTTGTAGTGACAAGGGTTTAGCAGCAGTATTAGTCATGTTAATCAGTAGTAGTTTTAATGCTTGAGGCACTTTCTGAAGCAGTTTGTCTGTGTGTCACTGTGTCTGGAGCTATTCAGAGCAGAGGTGGAAGGCGCAGATCCCTTCCATCAGGAAAGGGTAGTGCTGTACCACCAGATCCAGCTGCAGGGTTTGACAGGCACGATAATTAAGTAGATGGCAAATATGTAAATATAATTAACACCAAACAGGGTGTTCTGAGTGTCTGACAGACTCACAGGCTGCCACTCACAGGATTTGCTGTTCACACACCTATTTGCTGTTCACACACCTGCCCTGTGCTGCTGAGCTCGTTTTCTCCCGGGCGGCAGCGCTGCTGATCGATGATCGGCTTCTCCGCTCTCAGGCCGGCCTCCACAGCAGCAGATTATTCCAGTGTTTAGGCCAATGGAAACTTTTGGGCTCTTTCACTGCCCTGGGTGAGCGCATGGCAGCAGTGTTTGCAGAACCCAGCACTTTGATACTGCTCAAGGTCTGTGCCAGCAGAGCCAGCGGGCGCCGTGTGCTGCACACTCATCTGTGCACATGCTCATCTGTGCCTCGGGAAGGCACAGTCCTGCCCGCTGAACCTTCCAGGAGTTGCCTTCCTGCTTGGCTTACATGCCTTTGATGTGATTACTCGAGGCATTGTTTCTTCAAGGAATTTCTTTTTTGCAAGGAATTTCTTTTTTGCGAACTTCCACTCCGCCGGCCGCAGTAATAATTGTTCCGCGCTGCAAATCCAGCGAGGAGCTGTGTAAATGAGATATTTCTCTTGCAAGTAGATAATGTTAGTTACTGTTTTTCATTTTCATGAATGAGGAAGGACAAGGTCAATTTCTTGTTTGTATTAGGAATGTAATTGACACCTTGTTTTGCCACAGTTTTGCAGGCAGATGTGTGTTGCTCTGCTCAGAAAAATGATCCTGCTGTGTGTCCTCTCTCTGCTAGAAATCTTCTTCATCCACCATTTTATAGAGCAGAGCTCCTTAGGTAATAATTAATTTGCAATTAGTATTTCAAGCAGCATAATTTATTTTTTATTGTTAAAGAAAGTAATGTTGTGAGGGTTGCGCTTTCACTCTTTGTACACTTAATGTCACTTTCAAGAAGTCACCTACATTGTACATACATAATTATTACTTTGTTAAAAGTAATAATAAAAATTAGCACGATCCATTTATGGACCATGCATTTAATTATTTCATTGAAGTAATCAGTTTGGGCATTGACCTGTATTCTTAGAGATTCAAAAATGGGGATGTTACACTGCTATGAAGGAGCAGAAAGTGTTGCTAATTAGAATAAGCTCAAAATGCAGATGACACCAGCCAGGCAGGTTTAGTGGTTACAGTAAGAAGGCACTAAGTAACTTCAACAGGCTAAATGGGAGTTTAGAGACTAGTGAGGAGATGCCATGATGGTTGAATGTGGAATCTGTTAAATTGAGGGGTTAATTTGGGGGAGAAAACTCTGTTTTGTACGGCACTTTGGGTGACTTCCATAAATAGAGATGGAAACAATTTGCTACAAGTTGAAGCTAAAGCCAGCAGAGTGGCTGCACAAGCCACACCAACTTTATTGAGCTGTTATGCAAAGCAGAGCATTTAAAGCAGTGTGTTCCCTAAGGATATATTCCCTCAGGATATATTCCCTATAAAATCTGGGTAGGGTAGGGGTGGAACTTTCTGGAGCAGTGTTTGGCATTACAGATGTGTGAAGGCTTTTGTAAGCTGGGTGGATGTTCCAAAAGAATCCCTTAGATACAGCCTGGCTTATGTAGCACCACCACTTGACTTATTTTTTTTATTGCATTACTTTGTGCCTTTAGGAGTGTTAATGGATGATCCAAACAAATGATCTGAGAAAAGCATGTCTGGCTTTTCTGTTCTAGCACAGAGAGTTACTAAAGCAAGGGATGCTCTTGGAGGCCTTGACTCAGCCTGGCTGACCTAAATATAGGAAGGAAGGAGGGCTCTGTGGGCGAGGCTTGCCAGTAGGGCGTGGGGAATTGTTCCAGATTTGAGATGATTTTATGTGGCAAATATGCTCTTCATCAAACTCTCCTTTTTTCCTAATGCTTTGCATCCATAGATCCAAAAAAAGGTGTTGGCATCACTCACAGTCTCTCTCCCCCAAGGTAAATGTGAGAAGGAGCAGTTTGAAGAAGTGAGATAAAAATCTCAAGACCCATCTCATGATGGTTAAATGGGTGACTGGAGCCTGTCTTACAATCTGCCTCTCAACTTGAAATAATCAGTTGCCTTTTTTTGTGTCCATGCCTGGCCTGAGTCCCCTTCAGCTGCTCCCTTGCTGCCTGAGGAAGCAGCTGTTTAGGAACTGTGATTCCTGTTTCAGTCAAGCAAGGGACTACTGGTAGGATTAACAGCCTGGGAAGCCCAGCCTCTGTCCCTGTGAGCCCAGATGCTGAGCTTGGCTGCAGGATGTAACACTAATCATTACCTCATCTAGAGGGATGTTTTTCCAGGCCTGCTGCTGGATAAAGTTGGAGCTCAAATGTGCTTGCAGAGCTTTCAACACTGGGATATATTGTTTGTTTTTTCATCCTTTGCTTGCAAGTAGCATAATCCAGGTAGTATTTTGGGTTTGTGGAGCAAGGTATTTGTCCCTCCTGTCGAGTCAGCAGGTTGCCAAGAGCAGTGAATGTGTCTAGCTAGGCTGGAGCACTCGTTAAAGCAATCCCTAAAATAGCAGCTCTGAAATATCAGCTGTTGTCTCGCTGGTGCTGAAATACTTTTTGGGGAGAAGCTGCCCACTGGAATGTGGGGTATGGGGGGGGAGGGCATGAGGGAGCTGCAGTAAACCAAATTTTCCTTGAGAAAGGTGACTTTGAGGGTTTATATTAAACCCCAGAGAAGGAGAGGTGCATGGTCACTTCAACACCAGAAGCAGAGGAAGCTCCCTCATTAACTGGTGCTCTTGCACCTCTGAATCCACCAGTGACACAGCTGGCTTTGCATGGAGTAGGAAAATTGCTGATTTTTGTGCTTCATCACACAGTAAAGATGGGGAAAGTGCTTAAAGGCTTCTTGTCAGAAGACATTTGTACCTTCTAACTCTCCTTTCCTTCACCTTGTTTTAGTTATGGAACAAGAAGTCGGCTGAAGGACTTTCCTGGCTAATGCTGGGAAGATAAACTGGCGTGTGCACTGAAATGAGAACATTACATCAGGCAAAAATAAATTTCAAAAGTATCTCTATGGGCAGGCTTGGTGTAGAAGTAGTAGGTTGCAAGAAATATAAAGCAGCTCTGAAAGGCCTGACTGCAGAAGATTTAGGTGTTGAAATGAAAGCTTGCTGTGGCACAATAAATACTAAATAAAGCAGTGCTTCATTGGAAGGCATGTGATGGTTTCAGATAGGCAGGAAGAGTCCTGCAGTGCTTGCAGTGTGCAAACAACTTCAGGTAGCTGAATTAATTTTCTGTTATGAAGATGTGGAAGTTCTGCTCATGCTGTTCAAAACTCAGGGATTTGAGGGTCTGCAGAGAGGGTACAGAAGTCTGGGAAAGCACAGAAACACCACTTTGGTGCTGGCAGGAGTGGGCCAGAACTGTGCCCAGTGGGAGTTTGGAAATGTCCTCACCTAGACCTCAGCCCCAAAGGCATTTCCAATTCATAGTTGGGTGGTTTCTCCTTCTGCCTTTGAACCGACTTAGCTAAGTGGCATGAGGTGTGAAGGGCAAGGCTTGGAAGCATTTCCCAGTGAGCAGAGCTTGGAGCACCTTTCTGGCCCAACCAGCTGAGAATTTTGAGTGTTGAGAGAGAAGACTCAAACTCTGACTAATGCTGCTGTTTCCAAAACTGAGTGTTGCTTGTTTTGGGGTGTGGATGTGTGCCTAAACCAAAAACTGGGCAGAAATGGGTGGGTCCCTGGCCAAATGAAGGCAGTGTCCTCCCAAGATGGATTTGACTTGCATTTGAGCATCCATCCTGCAGTTCTGTGCTCTGTTCCTCCATCCCCCTCAATGCTTCATGTTTTCCTGTTACTGAAGTTCTGATTCACTGTGTGCTGCTTCAGGGTGTGGAATTCTGAAAGGAGAGATGTTTGTCTTCAAATCATTTGGAAAGATGTTGGTTTTGCTAGAACTTGCACATTTTTATGTCTGAAATTAAAACAATCTATTTCAGGGTTGAGGAAGGGTGGATGTTTTTGGGGTTTGGATATACTTGAACATAAAGGGCACAGCTCTGGTCTAAAACTTCAAGTGACTAGTTCTGACTTGAAAGTTTCACTGAATACACTGAAATAACTTTTGTTAATTTAAGGACTTGAGATCCTGTGGGATGCCAAAAAAAAATGAATATCTGAGCTAATTGCTCATTAAAAATGTCTGACCTAGAAGTGGGAAGTTGATTGCTTTGGGGAGTGCTTTCAGTAGGAAATACCTGAGTGTGATGGGAGGAGAGGGGGATTTGCTCAGTGGCATTTGCCTTGCACTTCTGTGAGCCAACTTGGCATGGGCTGTGGGTTTTATCCACCTTGGCATGGGCTGTGGGTTTGCCCACCTTGGCATGGGCTGTGGGTTTGCCCACCTTGGCATGGGCTGTGGGTTTGCCCACCTTGGCATGGGCTGTGGGTTTGCCCACCTTGGCATGGGCTGTGGGTTTGCCCACCTTGGCACGGGCTGTGGGTTTGTCCACCTTGGCATGGGCTGTGGGTTTGCCCACCTTGGCACGGGCTGTGGGTTTTATCCACCTTGGCACGGGCTGTGGGTTTGTCCACCTAAACATTCCTGCAGCTTCTCACAGTTGAGCTGGAGACAAGGAAAGTGATCTGAAAGTGCCAAATCCAAGCTGTGTTCCCATCTCAGATGTGGTGAGGAGTGAGGAAGCCTCTTCATTTCTTATTGCTTCTGCTCCTGGCTGGTGTATCACATTTCTTTCCTCCTTCCTGCCCATTGCTTTTCTCTGCAAGATGGAGATTCTTCTGTCATACAGCTTAACCCTCACATTAGGCTTGCAAAAACACTGTGTACCTTCTGCTTCTCCAGCACTTTGTGAGCTCTTGGAGACAATATTTAATTTTTTTTTTTTTTTTTTGTGTAATGTGTTGCTGTACCAGAAATCTGAGGCTTTGGTACACCCTAATTGCCAGGTGCACCACTGTGGCCATGTTCCTGTTTTTAATAGCTGGTAATCAGGTATGAGAGGGCTTGTTATCTTTGGCATGGGAAGAAATGCAGAGGCAGTGGTTGGGTCTCAGGGCTGCAGTTTCCTTTCCTTTTAGCTCTTGGAAGGTTTATGTGAACGAGACTGGAATATTCGATTTGTATCCAAACTCCTGTCAAAGAAATAGCAAGATGGCATCTCCAACTGGCTTCCTCAGAAATAGAGCAGGGCTTTTCTTACACGATGTCATTACTTGCAGTTTTTGGATGTAATTAGTGTCAGATTGGTTTGTCTCTCCCAGAGCGGCCGGGTTTACTGGAAGAGAGTTCCACAAAAGGAGTTTATTTGTGTGTTTGCTGTTTGGGCAGTGACATGTGTGTTAACATTGCCTGCAGTGCAGTGATGATGCCTCTGCCCCACTGATGATTCTCTGCAAACCATTCCCCAGTCCAGCAGATGCTCTGCTCAGACAGGGAATGTAAAGGAGTAATATTTCTTCCCTCCTGGTTTCTGCTTGTGCGTATCTTGTGACCTTTCCCTTCGCCAGCATCTGATTTAAATTTAATATTCACGTTTTTCCCTTTGCCCTCCTCTTTTGAGTACTTCCTACGTCCCAAAATAACCTTTCTCTAATCCCACTGAATACCATGTTTAGTTGAGTCTGTCTCTGGTGTGTGCCTTTGCCAGCCCTTTCCAGTAGGCAGGAATGGAATACAGGAGGATCTGGCACGCTAAAAGCTGGGTCAGGTTTTTAAACTCATTCCCTCAGGTCAGATGGATTTCAGGCATCCCCACTTGGGTCTTCTAATTATGGAGCATTTATCAGCTAACATGCTGGGATGACAGGAGAGCAAGGAAAGGCTCTTGGTGTGCCTCACATGCAGAAAAATCCCTGGGCTCTGCTCTCCTATCAGGCTCTTGTAGCTTCACATTTTTCCCCTTTTAAAACACACGTTGCTTCAGAGTCAGATAGTTGAGAGATGTCTGGTTTTATCAGTGCCAAAGTGCTGCAGTCTTCACACAAACCCATGAAATTGTATTTGCTTCTGCTGACTACAAACAGAGACAGCCTACTTCTTTGGGTTTTTTTGGTTTTTTAAATCTGTATTTATGTTTTGTTTCTCTCCGATCACAGACTTGAAGTTCTTTCAACAGACTTGCCCAGATAATAGTAGATACAAGTCTTAGGAAACAAGTCAATTTTTTGATGGTCTTCAACTCCTATTTCTTTGCTGTGCAACTGTGCATTTCCCATAAGCTGTTTTCCTTAAAATGTCCCTTCTCCCATATGAAAAAAATGTGTGTGTTGGTCTTGGTTTGCTTCCTTTGCTGCATGTGCTGCCGGGCTCTAAGAGGATTTACACTGACAACTATGTTGAACCAACATCTGTTGGAAATGAAAGTGGGCTTTTGGGACATGTTTTGTGATACCCAAAGGTCACTCTGCTCCATTGTCTCTTGCATATGAAATTGAAATCTGCCCCGATGTGAAATGAGTGTGTTGGAGCAGTGATGTGACCTAACCTTTACATGAACTGTGCAGGAATCCAGGGGCTCTGGGAAATGCTGTGGATACAAGAGATAATGTTGCTGTATGTAGAGAATGTCACTGTTTTATTTATAGAAGGTTACACTGTGTTTTTAGGAATATTTGTGCATTCTTGTTTAATTACCCTAGGGGAAAAAAATCATTATTTGGTGAACTGGAGCAAGTGAGGAAAGGTTCTCTGTATGTGCTGGTGAAATGCTTTTGTATCACTGATGGGATGAGCACATCCTGTCAAACTGAGAAATAATTTTCAGTCAAGAGGTAACCCAGAACTTTCTGTCTAAGCAACCTACAAATTTAGCATTAGAAAATAAAGGTCATTTGTGACTGTGTTCACAGTGGTCTTAGGATGAGGGGAGAGACGAGGATGTGACTCCATGTTTCAGAAGGCTTGATTTATTATTTTATGGTATATATTACATTAAAACTATACAAAAAGAATAGAAGAAAAGGTTTTCATCAGAAGGCTAGCTAAGAATAGAATAGGAAAGAATGATAACAAAGGTTTGTGGCTCGGACTCTCTGTCCCAGCCAGCTGACTGTGATTGGCCATTAATTATAAACAACCACATGGGCCAATCACAGATGTACCTGTTGCATTCCACAGCAGCAGATAATCAGTGTTTACATTTTGTTCCTGAGGCCTCTCAGCTTCTCAGGAGGAAAAATCCTAAGGAAAGGATTTTCCATAAAAGATGTCTGTAATAGTCAATGGGTTTGCAGGGCTGTTACATAAACCTAGCTTCATTTTTTAGGAGAGACTGAACCTGCTAGAACAGAACCAAGCTTTTTAGAGATCTGAATTATCCAGAGATGCTTCTCTGGAGTCTGCTGCCTGTGCTGCTGGCTGCACAAGGCTCCTCTCTCAGTCTTCCCACTATAAAATCAATACAGTGCACCCAAAAAAAGTCTTTTTGCTCTGTGAGTTACAGCAATCAGGTATAAACCCCTTAGGAATAACCTTTCTAAGATTTCCTTACTGCACCTCAGGAACTGGTAGAAAACCTTAAGGGAATTGGGATTTCATTGTAATTTCCTCTAATAGAATGTGATTCTCCAAGGGCTCAGCTTTTGCTGCTGGCCTATCCCATTCCCTCACCACTTGTTGTTTCTTTGCCATTTTTCAAACACAGCTGCTGCTGACTTTAAACTTACAGGTCTGCACAATTTGGGTGTTAAATAGTTTGTGTGACTGAGGATACAATTCATAATTCTGTCTGCTGGGTGGTAAAGGCTGCTAGGCAAAAATGGAGCAGGCAAGGGAAGGAGCTGCCTTGTGCTGGGATTTCCAGAATCCCAGTAAAATTCCAGTAAGAACAGCTGTGAAGGTCCCTCTTGCTGTACCCCCTAGACAAGGTGTGTGTAGCCCAGTAGCACATTTCAAACTGAATTAATTTGTTGGTGGGAGGGTCAGGGCACAGATTCTCCAGGTAATCCATTAGTGCTCAGCCCCAGTTGGGAGGCAGTAATCCCCTGCCACCCCCACACAAAAGCTGGCCAATCGTTTCTCAAACAATGCTGCTTTTTTAGCCCTAATCCCACTTGAAGGGTGGTTCAGTGCCATTGCTGAACCCTGGGCAAGTGCTCCTGCCATGTCCTGGCTCTCCCTCAGGGAATTCCTCTTCCCAGGAGGGAGAGGATGGTGGAATGACGGCAGCATGAGAGGGTAACTCCTGTCCACCAGCCAGGTAAGACCATCTCAAAAAATTTCTGAGCTGATTACAGACAACAGTGTGGTTTTCAATTTTTTAAAATTTAAAAAAAATTTTTGGTCTCTAAAAATTGCTGCAAAAGTGTGAATTTTTTTTTTTTAATTTTGTTCTCTGTGAAATATCCTGTGTGTGCTTTTTGTGCAAACTGAGTGCAGGGCTTGGCTCCTCTCCTGGAGCGCCGTGCTTTCAGCGCCGCTGCTAAATGTTTGAAGTTTGATATTTGTGCTTGAAGGACAGAAAATCCAGTCCTGCATGGTGTAGTGGAAGCTGTTATCCACCCTCTGCAGCATCCAGCTGTACTAACAAGACAAGCCCAGCTTTTTTTAAGGTGGTTTCTCTGGATTTAGCCACTTTCCCTTCTGTCAGATTTGCTCGAGCAGGTTGTGGCGTTCCCTTGCTGGATGTTGCAAATGGAGAATTTCAGCCTGTGTTTGAAGTGTTCTGCCTTTCCCTTAAGGATGTGAGTTAGCCTGAGGGAGAGCTGTGGGCTATTTTCTGTAGCAGAATATTTAAATTAACCAGAAGCACAGGCCCTCTGCAGGAAGGTGGTACCATCTGAAGAATTCCATGTAATTCTTTCCCACCTGGATCTCTCCAAATACTTCTTACACAAAGAAGTGGTCCAGAGCTTAACAAAAATGTATAGCAGTGAGGGTCATGAAAAATCACAATTTTTACAATAATTCCCTTGTATATGATGATTTTTGTTTTACAGGAGTTTCTCTCATATGGCAAATTTGAATCATGTTTCTTTTATATATAAAATGAGAACAGTCACCCCTGGTGACATCTCTTGTAGGATCTGTCATGAAATATATTTTATATACTGCACTTCTGATCTTCTCCAGTGCTTCTGATGACTCTGGGCCCTTCTTTTAGGTTTCATATAAATCAGTGCAGTTGGAGAGGGTGAAAAACCAGTGCCTTGCAGCTTGTAACCATTGCACAATATCCAACACAACAGCACATTGTAAACATAATAAAATGGTCTATTAACAAATTGCTTTATTAACTCTAATCAGTCTAAAGAGCTAAATTTAATTAAATCTGCTTGTGGATGAGAACATTCCACTCATGGAAGGATGCACTAAAGGTCATCTCCTGTTTTGAATCTTAATGTTTGCATGTGAAAGTTTGTTTTGTCTTTCATTTGCTTGAGGTCAGGCAGGGATGTGCCTTTAAGGGTTTATTAATATTAATTATTTGAAGAGGTTTTGTCTCCCTGCCTTTTTGTGAGAGAAATTAGGAATATACCTATAAGGCATGAGGAAAAACTTTGTCTATTAGAAGTATGTTGTTGTAGGTGTTTAACACTTTTGGAAGTGTAAGTGATGTGCAAAAGGAGATGGAGCCCTTTGTTCTGATACTGTTTTGAACTCCCACTTATTAAAGTACCTAACTCTAACTAGTAATTTGTTTTTTAAATATCTTGAATTTTAGGTCAATCCTTTCCAGGGCAAAAGGCTCTTAAATGAGGAAAAAGGAGAATGTCTATTTTCAGATACATGGCTGGGAAAGCAAAATGCCACTGAGTGCAGATATGAAACCTTTTTCACTACTGAAAAGTTGTCTTGGGCTTACTTTTTTAAAGGATGCTCAAACAGTATTGAGTGTTCAAACATTTCTGCTCAAACATTTCTGAGTGGCTTCTGCAGCATTTTCCCTTGTTTGGACATTTTTATATTAAATTTTGGAAGAAGGCTCTGGACATCTGCCTTACCATGAGAGTGTTCCAACACACTGATTTTTCTCCTGTTGTCAATAAGCTGTGGGATTGAGGATCAAAACTGTTACAAGAAGAGCTTAGCAGAGATAAAATAAAAATTATTTTGACTCTTTAACAGTTTAAATATGCTGATAGGAACAGATAATGTGGGGTCTGTGTAACCTGGTTTGATTGTGCAGTCTGGTCACAGACTTTAAAAGAAATGCACTTGAGGTGAGGAGTGCTGAGCAGTCAGTGCTGCCCAAATACTGTGTGCTGGATGTTATGGATGATATATTAATTCACGCTGAAGGAGTTA
>JAHXMQ010012342.1:4922175-4932426 GCA_020466415.1 Ammodramus savannarum pratensis | reverse complement strand
TATATGTCAGCCGACGTCCTAGACGCCCAGCGGCCACTCCCGAGACTTTCGCTGACTTAACTGTAGTGAAATATTTTTCTGTTCAAAATTGTTGTTTTGGTGTTTTGTCTTAATAAATTTTATCAATTGTTTTTTTGATAAAATTAGCTTCCGAAATTGATCATTTATAACACTGGAGCAGAGGACAGGAGTTCTGGGAGCTGGACAGGTTAAAAATCCTTCAGCAGTCATCAGAAAAATTAATTTCACTTGTGTTTATTACATTAGACTCCAGGAAGTTGCACGAGCTGACACCATGGGCATGGCAGGAAATCCTGCCTGGCAGCCAAAAGCCTCAGTGTCACCTTGGGAAGGCCTGCAGAGTTCTATAAACTTGATCATTTGTTATGCCTGTGTTATACCTGTGTTATTATATACCTGTGTATAAGTTACTGCTGAAGACCTCAGGTGTTTTTATTTCTGTGGGCAGAGTTTTATAAATTTGGTCAAGGGTAACTCTGTTATACCTGTGTTGTGTTACTGCTGAAAACCTTAAGTGGTTTTATTCTTGTGTGGGTTAAAACACACTCTCTCCTGTGAGTAAATGCACAATGGTTTCTTGGATGTATTTTTAATATTAAAAAAAGGATGGGGAGGCAGAGGGGAAGAAAACAGAGGCCTGGGGGAGAAGTGAGATGCAGTGGTGCAGCTTTGTCACTCCTGCAGGGTTTTGTCTCCTCCTGGCCTCAAATCTTTGTTTCTATCGCCTTGAATGATGTTCTTCACAAAAGGCTTAGCAAACTTAAAGAAACTCCATAATGAAGTGTAAGTGGTAGGTGTGATGGCTTTTTTTCAAAGACTGTGCACTCCTGCTCCTTGAGAATTATGGGGTGCTTTGAAAATAACTCCAAAGGGGGATTTTATTTTTTTTTTCCCCCTCATCCAGGAGAGCTTGGATTTGGCGTCAGGCAGGCTGTGTAATTCAGACATACTGTGCACCAGACAGGCAGTTTATATATAGAAGCAACACACTTCTAGTGCTGTCTTTAATGTGCTAAGCTTGACAGAATTCCATCTGAGATGCAGAAAGTGGTGGCTCTGGCTGGATTTGCTCGCTGGTGAAGGCTGGGGGAAAGAGGGAAAGTGTGCCCTGGCAAATAAGGGAAATGCAGATAATTAAAATCATACATTGAATTGTTTCCTTCAAAATATTATATGTGCTTTCAAAAGGGTCAATAAAGCAGTTATGTGATTTATTGATTTATTTATTGTCACACTCTTCACTTTGCTTTTGCCTCAGTGAAAGCAGACATGGGATGCACTGAGATGAAATATTCATCCCAATGCTGCCAAAACAGAACAATTATATAAATGGATTTAATTTCCAATTCAGTAGTGTTTCAGGAGGTTCTTTGTGAAGTGTGACCTGATTGGGCAGGGAACACCTTGGGAAGTACAGAAATGAGATTTTTCATTTAACATAATGGGCCTAGTTTGTAATCTTCTATGCTTAGTTATTTATTTGATACAGCTTTTCTTGCACAATCGTTTTAAAACCAGTCCTATTTTTATAGTACATGAAAATACTCAGGCAGGGTGGGAGTCAGCAATAAATATTTTTATTCCCTAAAGTGGTGGCTCTTGGCCAACTTCTGTGCTCTTACTTATCAGCTGCTGCTCTTAATTCTGCTGAATTCAAACTTTTTATTTTTTATCTCTGAGAGGCAGGAATAATTAATTATGCACGATTCCTGGTCCTGAGTGTTGTTTCATTAATGAGATGCTGTGATTGCACAGTTCTTGAAAGGAGTTCATTCAAGAGCCTGGCTGTGCCACTGCCCTGTGTGACACCATGCACTCAATCAATGGAGATGTTGGCTTCAAAGTGTCCTTGTGTTTTCCTAAGTTTTATTGAAGATGGAGTCCCTTGAAAGATTATATAGCTGGCAATGCTCAGTGTGATACTTTTTGGATATTTTTTATTTAAGAGAGACCTTTACGCTGGGAGTTTGCTTTCATTTATTTTTTTTTTATGGGATAAAAAAATGTGGATCTGAGCACAGCAAGGAATTTTCACTGTGTTGCTTTATCTCCTCATCCTGCTTGGTTGCTTCTGCTGCATAAAAATGAAATCCCAAGACAAAAACAAAACCCCCAAACCCCACACACTTAGGGCTTCCTAGAAGTTTTGTCAGTCAGTGCTTATTTTAGAAATGGACTAGCTCAGGGGCATGAGAGAAAATTATGGTGATGCCACTGACTGCTTCAGTAGTCAGATGTCAAAGCACTCTGCATTTGTTTTGCTTGAATGCCATTTAATGTTGCTGCTTTTGGAAGATAATGTTCTGCCTGCTCACTTTCATGCATCCCATACTGGCATCAGCTTGTCTCCATTATGGAATGTTCCAAGCTCATCAAATCCAGAAGTTTCAGTCTTCTTTTTGGTTACTCCTAAGTGCAGGGCAGAAAACAAGAGCCTGGTTTGTTCTGTTGTCTGGTGGCTTTTTCTACCATAGCTGGAAATTCCAGGGGAAAGGGAAATGGAAATGGAGAATGAGCTTCCCTCACTTGGACATGGATTCAAACCAGGAGCAGAGTGATCCTGGCAGAGAACTCTGGGAAAATCTCTCAAATGCACTGTAACACATATTCAAAATAAGAAAAAAGGGAAGAAATAATTGATTGTGGGGGAGAAAAAGGATAGAGGTGTTGTTATACCTTAAGATATCTTTGAAAGCAAATGCTGGTGTTGATTTTACCAGCTGCTTGGAAGTTGTGCCATAATTAAGCGAGGGGATGTGATCCTGTGTGTCCATCCAGGGCACCAGTAAAGAATGAGAGCAGAACCCAGTTATGGTGCACCTTTATCCCCCTTTCTCAATTCCCAAGCACTTGCTTCCCTCCCTTTTCCTGCTGTTGGAGAGGTGAAGCAGTGCTGGCTCTGGGACGGTGTCACCCTGAGCTTCTGTGTTCCCCTCCCTGCTGCTGACTCACGTTTGCACCCCAATGGCAAAGTTAACCCCTTAGAGGAGCAAAAATAATAACTGGTCTGGGAATGCCCAGTGCTGGAAAACTGCTGGCCTTTCCTTTTTTATTTTCCTTTGGGGTTTGGATTTTGCCTCAGGGCTGGAAATGCACTGAGCAGTTCTGCAGGCTGAAGTAGGTCAGAGTGTGAAGTGTCTCAGTCTCTCTGGTTCAGGTGTCACAGAGCTTTCCTGCTTGCTGGCCAACTTTCAGTTCCATTCTGAAACAGATTACAGGTCCTTGGCAGCTTTTTTTGGATACAGCATTTTGGGTATTAGTGAAACCATTGCAGGAAATGCTTTTTTTTTGTTTATTTCTTGAAGAAGAGCTGTCTTTTCCTGCCTGGATTTGGCAAGGTAGGAAGCCAGAATTGAAGGATTATTGAGATTAATTGACTGGAAGGTTAACCTTGCTGTTGATAGTGCTTCACTATCTCCGTGTCAGGATGGTTTTAATCTAGTGCTGGTCTCTAGCATCTGAAATTTCTTATAAAGTGATTACATTGGGTGGAATTGCACTTCAGAAACCACAGCCTGAGTTCAGCAAAAATTGCACTGGACCTTCTTTCTGTGAGTAAAAGTTCCCTGGTACAATGGATGTTGTCTTAGGATACTTCTAGAGGACAAGGATGTATTTAAAAGCAGTACTGATTTACTAGCAGAATCTAGAGAAAATGAGATTTTGTGCTTGGCAGTTCTTTTCCTCCTCTAATACATCTTTTTTCCAGTGCAAATTTGAGAAGTTGTGTCTGTGTGTCCCCAAAGTTTGGCAAGTTCAAAGTATATAACTTTAAATATTTAATTCTGGAGTAGAGACTCAGTAGGACTTATGAATGAGGTGAAAGAATAGACAGGACAAGCCAAGAGATTCTTAATAGTTCTGGCTGCTTTTGTGTGTAGTGCACCTTTCATCACTGCTTTTGGACTGGAGTCACTTCCTCACATCCAAGATTTTTGGCATCCTGGCTCTTCTCTCAGTGTAGCTGCAGCAGTGTTAGAGCATGACTGCTTAGCAGTAATCTCAGAGAGCTTTTTGAGGAGAAGAGCTGGAAAAGTATCCTGGGAAAGAAAGTTCAGGAGCAGAGCTGTCCCTTCATCTGTTCCTCCCACCCTCAGAGTGACCAAATGATGTGTGTGCAAGCAAAGGGGCAACAAATGACAGCTCAGAATGGGCTGGGAGTGCTCATGTTCACCTGCTTCTGGTGAAAATGTGAAAAAACCTCACATAAAGACCTTTGCAATCTGGCTGGGGCTTAGGATTTCTCCCATGCAGGAGGGCTGAAGGCTTAGCTCATCTCTTTTAGGAGATTATGTTGCAATCACTTGGCATGTGAAGCCAAGCTTTGTCAAAAAAGACATTGGAGATGACAGCTGAGAGCTGAAGAACTGGCACACCTAAAAGGGGAGGGACTTGTCACACTTGTTGCTGCTCAGATTCTGTGCAGGGTTCTCTGAAGATGCTGCAGATGCAATATTAACCTTCCCATATGGTGTGTGAGAGTGGGGTTTGAGGGGCAGAAAATCTCTGTGTGACAGCTCCAACTGAACCAGCCTCTGTTGGACACCTCCCTGTGCTCTCCCAGCTTGGCAGCTCCAATTCCCCCCTATTTCTGCTCCTCAAATGTGCCAGTGTCTGCTTTTCCCATTGGGACACTCATCCAGGTGTCACTCCTTCCCTAAAAACCAGATTTCCTAATTGCTGCAAAATACCAGTCGAGGTCTGAGCCTAAATATATCCCTGATTTTTAATTGATGAAGCATGGCACTCCAAACAGGTGTGGAAGTTGAAAGATTTATATGAAAGCTTAAGAGGAGAGCATCAATTCTTTTCAGCACTTCATTTGAAGCCCATTTTGTGTCTCCAAGTGAAATTTGGAAGTTGCAGACTCATAGTTGGATGCTAAATCTTGTCCACAGATTTATCATCATGTTTATCAGTTTCAGCTGCTCATTGTACTGAGTAAGGCAGCTCCATCATTCTGAGCAGTTCAGGATGACAGATGATCAAATTGATTCTTTCAAAGAAAAAAAAAAAAAAAAAAAAAAAAAAAAAAAAAAAAAAAAAAAAAACCAAGCTCAAAAAATTGCTCAGAGCTTTGATTTGTACTGGTAATTATGGCTAAAGACCTCTCAGAGTCTTACAATTAACTTTAATAACCTCATAAATATTCTGCAAATATAATTAAGGGAAATTACATGTTAGGGAAATAAAGATTAAGTGGCTGTGTTGGTGAGGGCTAATAGGCCCTAGCAGAGCTGTGATTTACAAACAAGACCTCACAGAGAAAGTGGCAGCTGTCTGGCAGGGATTTTGTTGACACTTGTAGTTTGAGGAGATAGTTTTGTTTATACACCTTGTGCAGCAAAATTAATAATTATATTGGACAATTTAATCAACACTAATATCACCAATCTGTGCTTGGATTTTTGAAAGGTAAGTTCAACTTGAATCTACTCCCCTTTGCCTTTTCCCCATTGGGTGGGAAGGCTGAGAGAACCTTCCCCAGAGTGATTCCCAGGCACAAATAAGGAATAAGGGCTGTGTTACATGGGGGAGTTATGGGAGTTATTTGGGCTTGCTCGACAGCTGCAGCCCTCTGCTCTCGTGTGAATGGTTTCCTTTTTGTCACAGTGCTTATTTTAATGAACTCCATCTGCACAGAGCTCAGCCCATCACAGCTCATGATCCCTGTGGGTGCACTGTGCATGCCATGAGTTGTCCAGTCTATCAGGTTGCACATGAAAGCTGGATATGAAAACGAGCTCATCATCTGCAAAATTTATTTTGTAGCGAAGTCCCTGGGGGGTTTGTTGTCATTTGGTTTTAATTTTTTTCTTATTTTTCCTCCTTTCCCCTCCAAAAGTCATGATGATAGTGGCTTACCATTTGGGATTTTCCTGCTGTGGAAAGTAATCTTTTTTCTGCAGTCTCTGGTTTTACTCAGATATTGGTGTAGAAACTCGATGTCCTATCCTTCAACCTCTTGCCAAGACAAATATGACAAAGGAAATACAGAGTGGGATTATTTTAAGGCAAAATTCCATCTGAAATCAAAGAACTTCTTTTAAAACAGAAATAAGGAAGCAGAATCAAAACAGAAATAAGAAAAATAACTTAGATTTGTTAATATGACTTATTTTTTAGCCTCAGCTTGCTCAGGTAAAGTTGCTTCTGCCTGAATCTAAATATATGAAGGATGGGAAAATATATGAAGGATGGGAAAATACGGTGCAGCATATTTTCCTTTTCCCCTGCCATAGGTTGCACATAAATCCTCAAACAGCTCACCACACCAAAAATAAGGCTGTAAAAATATCTGAGCACATGGAAAAATACCTCTCCTGTTGCTAGCACATTAGAATTTAAAAGAATTAGACCATTTGAGGCAGTAGGCAGGGACCTCTTAAATTAGTAACAATTCCCTGAACACAAACATCCAGGTTTTGGGCAGATTTCTGGAAATGAGCAAGGCAGTGCTGGCACTGAGATGACAGTTCCTAAGTAGTATTTCAGAGGAAATGTTTGTCTGAGGGCTTGAACAATTTCCAGCAGCTGACATTTTGCACCCAAAAGTGTGCCAGATTAGGTAATTTACGTTGCTTTTTTGCTCTTTGTGCTCCACTTGCTTCTCCTCACATTGCAGCATCCACACAGAGCATTCCTGCCTTAATCTGTGACTGCCTGAGAGCATGAATTAGTCACCTGAGCACTTCTAATAATCTTAAAATGACTCTGTGGAGGGGAGTTAATGCCTTAGGCCGTCGCTGGTGGGATCTGTAAACTCTCATCTGCAGCTGTCAGGTCTGCATTGATAAGGAATTGCTGTTGCCTGTGATAACAATTAGGATGGAAGAGATGCAGAAAAGGAGCTCAGCTGTTAATCTGGGCATGGTTTGCTGCTGGAGGCTCCTTGGTGCCTCCTTTGGACACTTTCTAATAACTTACTATCCTCTTTATATTGTGGTGCCCAAAAGTGCAAACATTAATCTCTGCACTCAGTAATCTCAGTCTCCCAGGCAGATTTGGGAGCACTCTCAGTGCTTTCCCTGTTAATGAAAAGCTAATGCCACCCACTCCCCACAAATCCTGTGGAAGCAAGAAAGGGAGAGTATTTTACAACTTCCTCTGGTTGTCATAGCTAAGAAGGTGCTAAAATTCAGGATACTGCAGCTTCTTGGTCCTGTTTCTGGGGCATTTCTTCATTTAAAGGTTAAAGAAGATTTTAATATCTTAACCATCAGAATACAGGATGTTCGTTCCTAGACTTCAGCCACAAACTGAGCTGTTTGTGTCTGGTGTGGCTGAATCTCATTTCTGTTCAAAGGAAGCAAAGTTTCCATGGATGCTCTTGCTCTCCTGGTGAAGCAAGAATTCCTTGCTGTGTCTCCAGGCAGCTTTTTTACAGCATGTGTGGCTTTCATTGCTTCCAGTCCTGAAGTTGGGAATAAAAACATTCTTTCAGGTGAAATGAAGTGTTCATGAAGAATTTAGCCTGACTAGATTGTGCTCTGTAGGACTGAACTTCCATTGCTCCCAGGGCTGTGGATGCTTAGACAGAGGGGGTGACTTTAGTTGGTTATTTTCATGAACTTCTCCTTTTTCTGTTTGTAATAAACACTCTGCTCAGGTGTATGAACAAACTAAGTGTCAGCTGGCAAAAACAAAAACTAATGCTAAACACGGGGTGAGAATAAAGGGATTTGGACTGGATTAACCAGGATTTTGTTGGAGAACTGGGTTAGAAATTCACTGTATCATGTGCCAAGGTTCCTGTCTGGTTGAATTTGCTGAAATGTTGAGTTTTAAAAACTGCAAAACTAAAACAATGATAGACCCTGCTATACTAATGGTGTAGCTGATGGTTATTCCAGATTTTTATGTAGGCTGTTGTTGATGTTGGTTTAAATTTAGATTTGGAAAAATCGAGACACTGCCCATTTTAAATGCAATATTCTGTAAATACATGTGTGTTAACAAAGCTTAGGAACTTTTTACTTAAGACCACTTCATCCCTAAGTCTTCTGGAGCAGCATGGACACTTTGAAATCTGTCAGCTACCAGTGAATTTGAAATCAAAAGCCTGAGGCTCAGATCTGTGAAAATATTTTTTTTTAGTGACTTAAAACCTCATCTCTATAGTTTTGTGCATTTTTAACATCATGGCCATGCAGTTAAGAGTCAACTCAGAGACCTTGGAGTGGTCTCCCTCCGCTGTGGCTTTGTCACATCAGGGCTGATGTGAGCATTGCACAGATCCTGGCCTTGTGTTCCCTGAAAGCTTGAAGGAAATGACTCCTGTAGGTTTGAATCCATGAAACTGAAAACCTGTTTACAAGTATCTGAGGAAAAAAGGCTCATATTTAAAAGATTGATTTTCATTGTTTCCAGTCTGATTGGTAATGGTGGTGACAAGAAGGGAAAAAGTAATTTTAAAGTAATGGAAGAAAGGAATTTCTCAATAAGTTTTTGTATTCCAGTTTCTCTTGGAAATGGTTTCCTGGAAAGCCTGGTGATGTGTAGATAGACCATTGCTAGGGGAGCTGGGACTGAGAGTGCCAGGGGGAAGTGCAGTGTGAGTCCAGTGGAGTGGCCTTTGAGTGTTTTAGTGAACACAATTTAAAGATAAAACCAGCACAAGAAGTGTGCTGAATCCACGATGAAACACCCCTGTAGCACAAAGGGTTTAAATGTCACTGTGAGGCATGAAAGTCTTGGTTTGAAGAGAAAAGACTATTTTTGTACAGCTTGTGTGCTAGAAAAAAAATGTGGTCACATAACTGTCAATTCTGATGCTTCTTTAAGATCAGGAATATAATATTCCACTTATATTTAGCAGAACTATGGCTCTGTGTGAACGCTTGAACATTTGTTCTTTTTGTAAAGGCTGTGGCAGCTCTGTGGGATTCAGGGCAGTGCTGCTGCTTTTTGACACTGAGGGGCTGCAAAGGTGGGGTTTTAAGTACTCTTCATGTTCAGACAACATAGAAAAGCCCATGAAAACCCACTAAATAATTATATTTATAAAGAGCATTGTTGCCAGCAGACAGGCAGGAATTTAGTTTTGGAGGGTGATGTGTGCTGTGAGGAACACGCAGATTTTCCAGAGTCCTTTCCTGGCTTTCCTGTCATCAGAAAGGCATTTGCTCGTAGTAAATGCATTTAATGAAACTAATTTTAGAACTCCAGGTCAGCACTTAAATTTGTTTTCTCCTTGTTAGTCTCACAGCTAGATCAGGCCCTAAATTTTATAAGAAAACAGGATTTCCAGGTCTCATTCCTTCTCCCTGTGCCAGAGCTGTCTTTCACACAAACAAAGAACACAATTGTCACCAGTTTTGTACCTTTTCTAAGTCAGCTTCCATTTTTTAACACTTGAATCATATTTCCAGTGCTGGGGTGGTGCTTCCCCCCCTTTCTTGCTCAATTTTCCCTTTGTTCCCTCTCCTTTATTTCTTTTGTTAGCGACACAAATAGCGGTTGCACAAATCAGCAGCGTTGTCACGGGGAGACATTGCAGCGTGAACGTGGTGAAAAATGGCCAATTTTCTTTCCTTTCTTTATTTTTCTTTCTGCACTGACACACCACCGAGGGATAAGCGGGGAAATCACTGATTTCCTATGATTTTCCAGCTGTGGCTGGACAGGGAGCAGTGGTTGGTTCAGCTGGGCTCAGGGGGACTCTCAGAGTATCCCTTGTGTGAAAAATGCCAATCACTTGTTTTTTTAAAATTTTAAAAGTTTAATGATAATAAAATGGTTATAAAAATAGCAGTCTAAATAGAGTAATAATAATTTGGACAATTTGGATTAGGACAATATGAGACAATAGAAACAAAGAGTTATGGCAGTCCGGGTACCTTTTTTGGGGAAACATAAGTCCGAAATAGGACCCACGTTAACAGAGGATTAACCCTTAAAAGCAACAACCTGTTGCAAATTCATACACCTCATACATGATGCATAAATTCCATTCAAACACAGGATTCTGTCTGGTCAGTGTCAACTTCTTCCTCTGAATCTTCTTCAGGGTTGAGTGAGGAGGGAAGAAGTTCGTTTCTTCTGAAAATGGAGCAATAAATTCTCTTTCTCTGAAAGATTCAGGTGTCCTGTGGCTGCTGTCTTGCTGTGAGTCCTTTCTTTAGAAAAAAGTATCCTACACAGCATAGTTTCTATTTTAACCTTATGTTATATTATAATCTAAAACTGTATTTAACACGCTACTTAAGAGAATTAATACAGCATCACTTT
>JAHXMQ010012342.1:4885375-4922075 GCA_020466415.1 Ammodramus savannarum pratensis | reverse complement strand
TTTGGTGGCCATGGCAGGGCTTGATAGCCCCTAAGAGTGTTTGGTAGCCCCCAGGAGTGTTTGGTGGCCGTGGCAGGGTTTGGTGACCCCCAGGAGGGTTTGGTGAAGGTTTGGTGGCCCCCAGGAGGTTTGATGACCCCTAGAAGGGTTTGGTGAAGGTTTGGTGACCCTGGCAGGGTTTGGTGGCCGTGGCAGGGTTTGGTGATCTGCAGGAGTGTTTGGTGGCCTCCAGGAAGGTTTGGTGGCCATGGCATGGTTTGGTGACCCCCAGGAGGGTTTGGTGGCCTCCAGGAATGTTTGGTGGCCATGGCATGGTTTGGTGACCCCCAGGAGGGTTTGGTGACCGCCATGAGGGTTTAGTGACCCCCAGGAGGGTTTGGTGACCCTGGCAGTTTTTGGTGGCCCCCTGGCAGTGTTTGGTGACCCCCAGGTGGGTCTGGTGAAGGTTTGGTGGCCCTGGCAGTATTTGGTGGCCACCAGGAGGGTCTGGTGGTCCTGGCAGGGTTTGGTTCCACCTGCTGCTGTTGGTGGAAGGATGTGGCAGAGGCTCAATCCTGGACACCATCAGAGGAAAACAAACCCTTCATCTTGGCTTGGTGGTGGTGAGAATTGGTTGTTACTGCAATGTCACAGCAAGATTTAAAAGCTCAGACAGATCCAGGGAGAATGATCAATACTCCCAGCAGTGCAGTTCTGTGAGATTTACAGGACTAATAAAAACCACAATGCACAAAGAGGGAAATAGGATAAACACTTAAATTTCCTCATAAAAGAGATGGCTGGAATGAAAGCTGTGCAATGTTTTGCTGTAAGAAGGTGGGAGTGTATGACTTCACTGTGACTGTGATAAAGCTTTCCTTTTCCAGAGTATATTTAATCCACAGGAATCTGCATGAAAGTCAGGAATGTATTCTAGGAGCAGCACACCGATCCTGTCACCTACTTTGCTAATTGTGTGCCATTTTGAGAACAAAAGCTCTAAAGCATGTGAAACATCCAATATAGAGCAAACTCCATGTTTAACCCTGGTCAGCTGAGTGGTTTGTTCTATGTGGGTGATGGTGTTGGTCAGATAAATCAGGTGCTGCTGACCCTGTAATGGTGTCAGTGCTGTTCTTGCACTGTCCATCACAGCTAGAACCCTTATATAGTCAAATATTTAGGCAGGCAGGCTGTGATCTCAGCAAGAGTATTTTGTAAATAAGAGGTGAAACATCCTTATTTGTGAAGAGTAAATATTGCAACCTAGCTGCAACGACGTTCTGTTACATTTAAGTGGATAATTTATCTCCAAAGGTGATACCTGGTGGAAACAAATGAAGAGTATCAGTTAATTAGTTAAAGAGTATCAACAATAATTTTGTATCAATCTCTTAAAATGGATCATCCTGGTTGTGTTTTTAGTGGGAGAATCAGTCAGAGGAAATGAGATCATCAAAAATGGTTCAGAAGTGGCCGCTGGAAAGGCGGAGTTAAAGCATCAGCATGAGCGTGTGCTGTGCCCTTTGCAGTGGGGCAGCTGGGCTCTCCTTTTGGCACCTCCCAAGCCATCCCTGGGCCTGGCTCTGCACAGCCTGTGTTTGTTTTGCTGCCTGAGATAAGCTCAGCAGGGTCCCGTGCCTGAAATCCCATCAGTGCAATCCCAGGAGCTGCTCTGGGCTGGCATTGTGTGTGCCTGGCATTGGGAAGTGGGACAGGGCTGAGTGGGCTGGCATTCTGTTGTAGGGGGATACAATATAAGAAAATAAAGGTAGTGTAAAAAGTAATCTTACCCCCTAAAGAGTTGAAGCTGAGGCAATTATTAGAGACTGGGAACAGGCTTTATTTTAACAGGCCACACCTGTAACCAGTAAGAACAGAGTTATAGAAGAGTGGATTGGTTGGTTGAGGGGCAGCTGGAGTCAGTTGGGTGCTGTGAGGACAAGGAACAGTCACTGCCTAGAAGAGCTGCCTACAAGAAACATCAAGGAGGTACAAAACTCTAGGAATAGGGAACCCTTGCAATGTAATGACAACATTCTGTGCCTGGCTTTGGAAGTGGGACAGGGCTGAGCGGGCTGGCATTGGGAAGTGGGACAGGGCTGGGTGGGCTGGCATTCTGTGCCTGGCATTGGGAAGTGGGGCAGGGCTGAGCCAGCTGCTGGGCTGGCTGCCAGGGCCCTGGAGAGGAGCTGCATGGCCCTCAGGAAGGCTTGCACCCATCCCCAGGGCATTCCTTAGTGATGGAGCTCCGTGGGTGTTCCATTTCTGCTCCTGCTGGGAATGTCAGAGAGCAGGGGCATCCTTCCCTGCCACCCCTCAAAGCAGCATTTGGAGTACAATTATTCCTAGATTGGGCTGGCAGAACTGGCCAGTGAGGAGTGGAGGCTGGGCTGGAGCCCTGTCCTGGCTGTTGCTTATCCAGTTTTCAGTGTCAGTGCTCAGCTTTCACTCTGCCATAAAGCAAATGCTGATACGTGGCTAATGTGAAGTGACTTGTGCTTCCTGAATTGTACATTGCCTAAATTCTTCAGAAAGAAGCCAATTAAGTCTTTCTTGCATAGAAAAACTTAAAGCAAAGTGGTTTTGTCTGAATGTGTGTGTAAGTTCTTATGTGCACTTAGGCACACAAAGGAGGAGACTGATTTCTAGAAAGGCTTCAGCATACAGTTGTATCTGAGATTTTCATGTGTATCTTTGTATATATCATCCTTGGGATGATAGTCTACATTATTTGTCTCTTATATATTCCATGGATCGCTTTTTATCCTGCTGTTCAGCTGAAAAACAGCATAGTGCAAATTTGTAACAAATAATAATGCTTAGCCATATTCTCACACATCCCAATTTCTAAATGCTAAGTGAGGCCTTTGATATGGATTACATAGGACCTGTTCTTGTGTGTAACTTCTCCCTGTGCTGGAATATGAGCTGTAGCACCTTGGCAGGTGCAGTGTGATGTGACAACGTACTCTTTTAAGCATGTGAGCATTTCCCAGCAGTTTTTGCAGCAGAACAGTAACAAAGGCATTTCTATAAAAACCTGGGCTGTTTATCATGCTTATTCCTACTACACAGCTGGATTTGTGGCAGAGCTTCTCCCGTTTGAAGGGATTTAGCCTTGCTCTTCCCAGGCCTGCACCATGGATTTGCATAAGCTGCAGTTACACACTCCAGTGGCTTTTCCAGGCTCTGTCCTAGAGGCTTTCAGGGAAGCAGACTTTGCTGACTGCAGCTCTTGTTGAGCCATTCACTGAGCTGTGGAGTGTCCTCTGAATGCTGAAGGTGGTTTCCAGATAACCTTGGCATTGCCAGCACCTCAAAAGCCCTGTCAGGTTAGTAAGAGTGGGACTCCACAGCCTTTCCCCTGCTGTATGAATGGAGCAGGGACTGATTTTGTGATACTGCTGCCCACTGAAGTGACAGCTCCATTAATTGAGGAGTGCTGGTGTGAAATCTGCAGCTCCCCACATGTTTTATTCAGAGGAAACCTTAAACCTGCTGGTGGCTAATGCACGGTGTAAGCTGGGTGTATTCATCTGCTGGCACAATCCTCAGCACTCTGAGCTTCTGTCTTCACTTCAATGTCTTTTTCAGAGAAAGAACTCCATTTTTAACTTCATTCTCTGCTAGAAACTGTATGAAGGAGAAAAAATTCAATTTTTTACTTCATTCCCTGCTAGACACTGTATGAAGGAGTGGCTGGATAGCAGAAAATTGCATCTCCTGGTTAGAGTGAGGCTTGATGACCTCAAGGGGTTTTTTAAAACTTTTTTTGTCACTTTTATCTCCATGTATAAATAGCTCACAAGTCTCTTCCTCAGCATTGGCTACATGTAGTGTTAAATGCTTTTGGGAGGTGAAAGTAGGCTTTCTCAGTTCCTTGTGGATGCAGCAAATCCAAGCTGCATGCTATATTTACACACTTAGGTTCCCTAGCAGCTTTTACTCCCTGTGTAATGCATGCTGATTTGTTGCAGTGTATTTAAAATGAACTCCTAACAAAAGATTTATGCTGGACTTAAAAGACAGAGAAGTGCTTTAACATCAATTTGGAGCTGCATGCTGTCAGCAGCTCAATATTAATTTACTAATGGAATTTTTAGGTAGTATTTTGATCAGCAGCAATTCTCACATCTCTGGAGGAGTCATTTAAGGTGGCCAGGTTGTGCTGCTCCCCTCCCTGGTGTTTGCTGGGAGCAGCTGAATAAGCTTGTCACTCGTGCCCTTGAGCCTGCACTGATTGATTTTTTTGGAATTGGCTTGGCAAGGGGACGTTTTCCTCAGCTCACTGCTCGTACCACAGGAGAATTTCTCATCTGTACGAAGTGCCCTGGCAGCAGATCCTCCTCCTGGAGGAGTTCACTGAGCACAAGCCCAGGGGTTTATCTGCGTTTGCAAAAGGTCACCAGGAATTCTCAGTGACCTCAGGGAGACTTTGCTTTTCCTTTCAGGCAGCATCTCAGGTTTCAAGGAGCTCTCTTGCTTCCCTGCTTAATTGGTGTGCTGTTGAACCGTGGAGATTTGGAGATTTTTCCTCTGACATGGAAGGCTTTGAGGTCTTCTCCCCAAATTTTAGTTGGTTTAAACTCTTGTGCTGTCTGACATGGCTGTGAGCATCTCCACAGCCTGGGAGAGGTTGCTGTGAGTCTTTTCAGAAATGCTACTCTGCATGAAATTGTTTTCAGGGCTGAGATGATAATGGAAGTTATTCTCTGTATAACTTCCAAATGTATGGTGGGTTGGTTTTTTAATATAGCTTAAACCCCTACTTTAGCTTTAGTCATAAACTGTGTTGTTATGATTAATGCTTGACATTAATATTCTGGAATAATTTACAATAAATCTGTTCTCTGGCAGACATGCCTCTAAAACCTGTTGTTTAGTGTGTCTGTAACTCCAAGTATTTCTACATCCATAACAGACAGCTTTAAAAAAATCAGGGGAGCAGTCAGAGCTTTTATTAAAGTCTGTATGTGTGCAAAGGAACCCAGAACATGTAAAAATGCCTTGTGTGGTTTGGGGTTTTTTTGTGTCTGATATTGGCACTGTGTTGGATTTTACAGATGAATGTAAAATCCTCATATTTTTAATGATCAAAGGCATGGCTCAAATTCAGATTCCTTCTTTCCTCACTGTGTCAGTCAGTAGGATGTGCATATAATGAAATACCTGTTGAGGTCACTGTGGGTAATCCTAGAGGGAGAACCCTGTAAAAGGAAAGCAGCAACAGAAAATACCAGAGGGATGAGAAGGGGACCAAACACACCCTCCAGGAGCAGCCTGAAGAACTAATGATGGGTTCCAGCTGTGGTTCCTGTGTCAGCTCTGCTCTCTTGGCCCTCCTGATATTGCCCTGAGGTACAAAAAGAAGAAATTCAATCTATTCCTCTGTCAAAGAGTTTCCACCAGTTTCCCATCTCTGTTGTAATTTATAGTTAAATGGTCTCTCTTTACAATTCCCACTCCTAACTAAGGAAAGGCAATAGATGATTAATGAGTCCCAAAATGCTGAGCCTGGGAGGTGGGAGACAAAACAAGGCAGGAGGTTCTGCCCCTAAAAACAGCATTTAGTTCAATCCTCAGCTTCTGCTTTGGGCTCTGTAGTGCTCCTACTTAAAAACCATCTGTGAGCACAGCACATTGCTGCCTGTTCTCCCACTTAGCCACAAGGTTGTGGGAGCCTGCAGGAATAATATTCTGAACCTTTGCAAACCTCTGCATGTTTGGTTTTTTCCTGCTGTTGAAGTGATGCTGGATGTGGAAGCTGTTACCTTTGGACAAGCTGGTTATTAAATAAATATTTAAATTTAAAAACCCTGTAGGTTTTGTTTGAGTCCTTCAAAAGTGTTGGAGATGGAGCAGAGAGTGAGGGTGCAGAACAGGAATTACTTACAAAACAAAGCTAGCTAGGATTTGTGGGTTATTTTGAGAATCTGTGAGGTCTGGAGGCTTAACACAAATTCTAAACATCCCCACTCCTCTACCAGCTTTGCTTCTTGACATAAGTGCTTGAAATTTATCTGGTGATGATAATAATTTAATGCTGAATTGCCAGGTCCTCATTAAGAATTGAGAGGAGTGTCCCTCATCCTCTAATGATAATTTTCATCCACATCCTCAATGAGAGAGTAACCATGTAATTAAGCATTTACATTGGAAATTCAGGGGTCCAGCTTTGTGTGGTGGAAGTAGTGTCTCCTTAGGGACACAAAAAGTGTGCTCTGCTTGATTTACTTGATTTGCTTGATTGCTGCTCCCTCTTGTGGGGTTCAGGCCAGTTCAAACGAGCCTGGAGTTCATTCTTGGTGTGTTTAGATGGAGGAATTAATCATTGCTTCTGCTCTGATACACTGGGTGGGGTAATGGCCTTAAGGCTTGCTCCTCTGTGTACCTCTACAAATCAGAACATTCTTTCATGTCAAGGAGGCTAAATCTGTAAAAGCATTAAATTCACTTATTAAATTTAATTCAAATTTTTTTCAGGAATTGATCCATTCACTGTGCTGTTAATCTGTGGCAGGGTTTTTTGCCTTTCTGTCAGAGCAGGGATGAGGCAGTGGCACAGCTGTGGCAGGCTTGGCAGCTCTGAAACCTCTGACACCTCCTCTCCTGTAGTCAGCGCTTCTGACTCGCCCTCCTCGGGCTCCTGCCCTTCTTAAGGGAGTTGTTCCTGAAAATTAAACCCCCAAAAATACCTCCCATGTGCTCTCCTGTATCCCAAATAAATGCAAATGCTGTAGGTGTGGGAAAGATTTTTTTTTTTCTTGTAATTTCTCAATTGTTCTGCTGGCCTAAAATCTCCACATCTAAAATGTGTTGTGCCTAAGGATGTAGAAATACTGCTTATGTTTGTTTTCCTCCAGAGAGACAGATGATCTCTGGACGTATAATCTCTGTTTCCTGGACAGGAAACTGATGTGCTGTGGATTTCTTCATTGCTCCTAATTGATGGCAAAGACCTGTGCAACTTCACTGACGAGTTTTTGGCGTGAAACTCTTCCAGGAATTTCCCTCTGAAGCTTAAAAGACAAATTGTCCTGACCTCTTGCAAAATGGGAAGGGGCCACATGAGTGTGACACTGAAACAAGAGCAGTTCACATGATGTAATTTCTAATATTACACCATTTCACAATAATGATAGGATTTGTCTCAGCACTGCAGTTTCCTTCACCCATGTTGAACTGTTTCTGTCCAGAAACTGCAATATGGGTATTAAATCTCAGCTTTGGAGAGTATTTAGTGGATTACCTGAAACTTTTGATCTTCATTTTACCTGGCTTTAAAAGAATAAATCAATTTTAAATGTGCCTGCATGCACAGTCTGGGCTCCTGTGGAGACCCAGTGTTGTTGTTTGACACGTAATGAATTCCTTGTAAATGTATTTATTCTTTCTGTGATGCAGGCAGAAGTGGGATTTTGGCTGAGATTAAACCAGGAAGCAGGTGCACTTGATTTGAGGAAAAAAAAAAAAAAAAGAAGCAGAATTTAGTGTTCTATTTATGCCTTTTCTCAAAGTTTTATATTATTTTGTGTCACAGACTGGGTAATCCCTAGAACAGCATCAGTAACCTTTACTTCAAAACTTGTGATTTTCTGTTCTTTGGCTGGTAGTGTGAGCATTATTTTAAGCAGTTGCTGGGGTTTGTATCTACATTTTAATGTGCTCTAAGTGCAGAGCTGTGTTCAGGATTTGCCACCTTTCATTCAGATGAAATTTGCAGCTCAGTGGGGACCAGAGGGTGATCCCCACAGATTATATTGCTTGTAGCAGTCCCTCAATTTCACTTCTTATTTATACTTCAAATAACAAAACCTCTGTTTCTGTCCATGCATCAAAAATATGTTGGCACCCACTCAGCCCCAGAGCCCTCCCCAACCTGTGTTTATACTGTAAAGCAACCAGATGAGAAATTGCACTTCATTGCAGGTTCCAAATGGGCTTATTGTGCTTTATTTGTGGTCATGACAAATGTGTTTGCTCTTCAGTAAAGTGTAGCAGTGGCTAAATTAATTTTGCATGTGTGCTCCTTGATAAGTGTGTGCTGGTGCCTGAGGACGAGTCCCCAGTGGGAAACACTGGTTGGAGCTTTGCTTCCAAAGAGAAGTCAAGCACCAGAAGTCTGAAATACAGCTCAGCTCTTTTATTTGTGAGCTCTGGGTGACTTTAATTGCAGTTCTGCAATCAAACAGAAATATGGTATTTAAGTGGCACTCTGCAATACAACCAGTCTACTTGGGTGTTCTGAGGCTCAGTTTTATTTAAATTTTAAATGAGAACAACAGTTGCTGCAAAACACTGCTGGTGCCATAGAGACAACTACAAGAGGTCACTGCAGAAGAGAAACTTCTCTCTTTTTATAAAGAAGTTGGGTAAAACAGAAGAAACCACTGGCTGCAGCTTTATACAAATAACATTGCTGGAGACAACACTGGGAAGATTTTTGTTCTTTCCTTGTGAAATTCCAGCCCATATTTGCTAATGCTGCCAGTGGGTTTGGGGTTTTTTCCTCTTTCTAGTTATCATTTCTGATTATTTATTTATATGAGTGATCCATCTGTTTCCAAAGTCAACTGGACTCCCCCTCAAAACTATTTCCATGAGTTGCCAGTCTTGATGTAAATCCATGGCTGCAGTATTATCCAGGGTGTAGGAAACACATGGATTTGTTCTCAGAGGTAAGAGCTGTAGAGAGAGGAGTATCCAAATTCCTCCCTGGTGGGACCAACCACTGACTGACCAGAGAGCTATTTAGGGAGAAAATGCCAATTGAAGAAGTGACGTAAATGTGGTCAGTTGATACTAACTGAGGAGCTGCCAGCCAACATCCTATCCTGGAGTTGCTCTTTCATCCCTGTTTTGCTTTTTTGGAGTGGAAACAGCACGAGTGATTGATTGCTAAATAGCAGTGGAAGTGGTGCACTCTATATATAGAGTGGTGCTGGAGAACGGAGCTACAATGCTTAGGAAAAAGAAAACCCAAACCAAAACAAAACCCCACCAACAAAAACATTTACTGAGATAATAAATGCCTCTAAACCACTGCCAAGATGGAAATGATAACAAGATACCTCGGTTTTAAGAGGTGTTTTAAGATCAATTCCTCGTGGCAGGATTTGCTTTGGTAATCCTGGTGGAGCTCAGTTATTGTTTAGACTAAATATTGTTTATTTTTGTATTTTTAGCAGCGGCTCCTTGCGACTCCAGGGCAATATAATTTACGAGGTAGGATGCAAGTCCCTAATTGTGTCTTGCATTGTGCAGGCTGTTCAGTGCAGAATAAACATTCTCCTCCTTCTTGAGGGAGAAAGGTCTGTGTCAACAAGGCTCTGCAGCCTCTGCTCGCATGCCTAAGCTCTATCTCCAAGATGGGTTTCCTGGCAAACACATCAGCAAATGTTTCTCCAAAGTGCACAGTGCTCATGTATAAATTCCTTCATTAGCTGTGGCTCTCGTTCCCTCCTCCCCTTCCCAGTCTTGGGCTCCAAATGTTGAGCAAGAGGACCAGGAATGCTGAGCCCTTAAACTGAGATAACTCACAGCAGCACCCTCGGTATGTCGGAGCAGAGGGAATGTCCTGGTGCTTGGGAATGAAGGAAAACAGAAAACCAGAGCTCTGGCATTCAGAGAAAGCCTAAAAAACAAAATTGGAAATCACTCTTGGAATGCCCTTGCAAGAAAAACTTCCCATCATTTAATCTCCCACCAAACTTCAGGCTTGTAGGATTGCAGGGTGTGGATGAGCCTGAGCAGAGAAATCGGTTCAGGCTGCACTCAGGGTGCTCATGGAACATCACAATAGTTCTTCTGACCAGATTTCCACTGCAGGTGTACTTTATTATCCTCATTCTATGGGAAAACTGGACAATCCTCAAAGGGAACTGTCAATTTTTTGCTAAAATGTTGGATAATGAGATCCTGTGGTGTTTGCAGAGGATGTGATCCCTGTTCATTGAAGGTGCCATCCTAGTTCATTCTCTCTAGTGAGTGCAGTCAAATATTTGAGTTAAAGCCCTGATGAGGTTTAGCTGTAATGTGACCTTTTGGACTTGATTTTTACTTTGAATTTGATTTGTCTTTTTTTTTGTGTATGTGTTCTGAGTGGGAGAGCTTGGTGACTTAACCATGGCACTCCCAGAGTTTACAAATCTTGGTGGTGCTTTCCCACCTAATGTCCCTGATGGGGGTAGGATGGAGTGCAGAACCTCTGCCCTTTTTGGAATTACTGTTGGGTTTCTAATTCTACAACATTTACACTCCTGGTGGGAATGGTTAATTAATGGTTTAATGGTTAAATGATTAATTAACTCTTTAATCTCATTAGGTTGGAAGTAGAGCCCTGGGAGATGGCAAAGCTTCGTGCTATGGATACACCACCAGAAAAACACTTTTCTACAAGTAAAAGGCTCTTGCTGGATAATTTTTAATTTTTATTTGTTTTACACTTGGGTTCTGTGAGATGATCTGAACCAAAACTCTTCTTTCCCCTTTGGTTTGATCTGTTTTTTCTTCATTATTAAGCAAAGGAATGGAAAAGCTTAAGACTAGGCCAGAAATTTTTATTATAAAAGCAACTCTTGAATCTTCAACTTCTACAACAGGAAGATCATGTAACTTTTCATCCACCCATATTTCCAATTCCTGAAGCTTTCATCCACCCATAATTCCAATTTCTGAAGCTGAAGTATTCCAGCTTTGATATATTCAATGTTGGGTTTTGGATGTTTTTGTGCTACTACTACTTTTTTACTACTTTTTTTAAGGTTGGGATTGAAGCTTTTGAGATGATATTTTGTGTTTAGGTTTAAATGTTTATTTTTATTTATGTTATAGCTTTATAGGTAGTGAGTTTTGTAGTATTTTACTAACAACGTAAAAAATGGTTCATTATCTTTTGTTGTAAGGTTTTTTAAGGTTAAACTGCCTAATTAAGAAATGACACTCAAATTATTTTTACTTTTAATTTAATAACTAATTACTCAAAGCCCTCAATGCAGATTTTCTTTGTCTAATTACAAAATACTACTTAAACTCATGCAGAAGGAGGTGGAAGAAGGTAAAGAAGAGGGATTAGTTTTTGTACTAAAACTTCTGTTTTGTTTCATTAATTTTATTATATATTATATATTATATGTCATATATTATATATAGCATTTATATTATATTATATAATTTATATATAATATATTATATAGTACATATAATATAGTGTATAATATATTATAATAATATATATTCTTATAATATATTATACATATTATACACTATATAATATATATGATAATATATGTATAATCAACATTATAATATATAGTTATGTAATATAGTTATATTATATAGATTTATATTATACCTATAGACATATGTGATATTATACATAGAGACACATATGTCTGTATAGACATTATATATATTATACATATAGACATTTATATCTATTCTACATATAGACATATATCATACATATACTATAGTGTATAGTTTTATTTAAACTCTATAGTATATAGTTTTATTTAAACTATATACATGTTATAATAATATAAACTATATGCTTGTAATTTTAGTGTTGTTAATTAATTTTGGAAGGTTTTTTTATGGCCTTAAGTTAATTATAGAAATTTTTTTTTTGTATGTTTGGGTTTTAAGTTTCAAATTCTCAGCCTCTGGGGTTCTACCAATTCAATATCCAACTGTTGATGGCGTCACTGTTTAGAGGCGGAATGACAAATGTGCCACAGGCTCATTTGGAGCATGACTTGTGCCTGATACAGCAGTTTCCTTCCTCCTCCTCCCTGCAGGCTGGCCAGAGGATAATCTGTTGATCCTGGCAGGGGATTGTGGTGCTGAAAACCGGGCATTGTTTTCCTACGGAGTGCAGTGCCTCGGTGGTGGCCACAAGGAGGTTTTGTTCTGTTCCCGTGGCCAGCTGGGCTCCAGGCATGCCAGGATGGCCCAGCAGGCAGGGGGGATGGAGTGATGAGGCACAGATGTCACTTTTCCTGTCCCTCTGACCTCAGGTGGGTGTCACTCCAGAGGTTTTTATTGGCTTTCTTCAGCATTCCAAGAACAACACTGTGAACCTTATTAGGAAACCCCCCAAAAATTGGAGTAACCAAATATTTCTTCTAATAGAAATTAATTTTTTATCTTTTTTCCCCATAAAACAAGACATTCTTTCTCTGTTCCCACTGTTTGGAAAGCCAGGACTGAATAAGACACTGACAGACATTACCAAAATTCCAAGAATCATAGAATTATTTGGGTTGGGAAAGATCAAAGTCCAACCAATAATCCAACACTGGCAAATCCTCCAACAGTGACACCACTTGCGGAGAATGCAGGAAATGCACAACAGAATTTCATTTTTATAGCTATAAATGATATCATCTGAGTTATATATGGTGGTCATGGATAGTGTTGGGAAGTGGCTGAAGAATTAATTAATGTTGGCTGTATTGCTGAAGAATTAATACTGAGGTGGGCTAAGCTGCAGCCAGGGTTTTTTCAGTTTTTAAACCTGTCCCTAAAGGTTTTGACTACTTTATTCCTACTTGCATGCCTCTTAACCTGCCCATAACATGCCTTAAAGACAAAATAAAAATCAGTTGAGTATGAGCTGTGCTGGGGGCCAAATTCCTTGGAATTTGAGTTATCAGTGATATTCACATACCTGGAGGCTGACTGGGTGATCTTTCTCTCTTGCTTCTGACAAAGCTCCTTGGTTGTTGGTTGTTATGGGTAAAGTGCAGTTCTGGCAAGCTGATTTTTAGGATTTGGGCCAGCATTTGATGAGGATTGCCTTGTTCTGAGTGCAGGCATGCATTTTGTGCGTGTGTGTTTGCAAAGGAGAGGCGTGTTCCCCACAGGGAGATAAGGAGTCTGTGTCACTGGAATCAGAGCTGCTGTCCTAAGTGCAGTGAACTTCCTTTTTACTTTCTGCTTACACATACCCAGCTCACAGTTATCCCACTAGGTTTCTGGAAGTGTCAGCTGACTCTTTTTTTCCCCCTTCTAAGTCTCCCATTACCTGTTTTTCTTAAGCTCAGTTTAGCATTGTAGTACGTGCAGTGCATAAATGGGGACATCCTTCCTGCTTAGGAATGTCCTGGAATTAATGTCACTCTTCCACAGCATCCTATTTCACAGGGGAAATACATGGACACAAGAGCTGTGTGCTGAATAAATAAATAAATATCAGTTTTAAAAGATGCTGCTGTTTTTCTGAATAGGAGAGAGCTATGACGAGATAGACACTGCACTTGTGAGGGGATTTGGCAGGACCTGATTGGAATTCCGAGCCTCCTTTTACATAAAATGAATTACAAAATGCTGAAGTGTGTGCTCAGAGCTCTGTATTGCTGGGAAATGGAAGTTTGCTAGCATTAAAAAGACCTCTTGATCCTTCAGTTCCTACCCTGCAGGTCTGTAGTAGAGCTGTTTGTTTGAATTTATCCCAGGATATGTATTAAGTGCTTCCTCAAGTAAACCCAGTAAAACCAAACATCTTGGCTTAGAAAGTAAATAGGAAAAGGTGTGTGTGCAGGGGGGAGTAATTTATATTTTCAGTGTATTTTCCAAGTGACACTGCAAAACCTATAGAGATTTGCCAGTAAATGTAAGGGGAGGTTAATTCTTGTTAGCCAAGAACCAGAATAAATTGTTTCAAACTAAGATGAAGATATTTGTCACGCTGAGCTGTTCTGATGCTTCAGATTTACACAGTTAACATCACTCCCCTTCTCTGTTAAAATGTCTCATTTAAGGCAATATGTGTTTTTCCTGAAGAATTGACTCCAGTGGCCGATCCTGGCTGCCTTGGGGTGAGCTGCCATTGTGCAGAAGTTCCTTCTTCACAGCTGAGCAGCAAATATTGCTGGAAGCCCCAAATCATACTGCTACCTGCACCAAAACTGAATGCTGAGCAGCCTCTGGGAATTAGGGCATGACTCCTCTTGGATTTAGGGCTGTTCACAAAAGACAGACCTGCTGGAGGATAAAGTGAGTGTCTGTCAAATGAAGATTTAAATTATAGATGCTTCACAGGAACATAGAGTATTTATTAGTTTCTTTATGCACGTGCTGGAGTGGATTTGACACAGTTTAGATTTTGAGTGGATTTGAGACGGTTTAGATTTATTTTGTTAAAGGAAAGTTGAGTCATTTACCTGGTGAAGGAGTTAAAAATAACTTGTAGGCTCAACTGGTGGCATTGGAGTTTAATGAAAGATGTGACTTTGGAGATCTTATTGCAATCTTTCAGTACTTAAAGAATTGTTATAGGAATGACAGAGACTTTTGCAAAGTGTATGGGAGTGACAGGACACAGAGGAATGGCTTCACAATGACAGAGGGCAGCATTAAATGGGATATTGAGAAGGAATTCTTCCCTGTGAGGATGCTGAGGCCCTTCTCAGGGTGCCCAGAGCAGCTGCGGCTGCCCCTGGATCCCTGGAAGTGTCCAAGGCCAGGTTGGATGGGGCTTGGAGCAACCTGGGATAGTGGAAGGTGTCCCAGCCCATAGCAGGGGGTGGAATGAGATGGACTTTAAGGTCCCTTCCTTACCAAACTCAAACCATTCTGTAGTTCCATGATTCACATAAAACCAGCCTGTTTTACAATTGTAAAGCTTCACCTGACCTAAGCAGGGTTTCTCCCAGGGGCAGGGTGCAAGTTAGACCATCCCTAATCCCTCTTATTTAAAGGAAGCACAACTGGCCTTCCCAGGGACAGTGGGACATGGCTTGGGTCCAGGCACTGCCAAGTGATTGCCCCCAAATGTAAAACAGTGCCAGCGCTTCCAAATGAGCTAAAATACAGTCACCAGCATGGCAGGGTGTGCTGTGCCAGCCCGAGCAGCCGGATTCCTTGTGCTGGGCAGGCAGCTCATGGAAAATCTGAGCTCAGCCGCTGGGTGGAGGCTTCGCTGGGCTCCTGACCGGGAAGGAGGGCGCAGGCTGAGTTGCTAAGGAGCAACCTGTTTGGCTGGCCCTGGAGAATCCCGTGCCAGGAGGAGATGACTCCCCGAGTGCTCTGCTGAGGAATGGCAGTGATGGGTAAAGTGAGCTCTTGAGGCTTCGCAGCTCTCCCGGCCCCGGGCGTTTCTCCCTGGCCTTTGGGACGGGATGGGTGAGCGAGCTTCAGCTGAAGTCAAGGGGAATCGAGAGATGCTTTGGGTGAAATCCGGCGGAATCAACAGGTGGCATTAACCTCCGTGGAGCCAGGATATCTGCTCTGACCGTGTCTCCAATTGTTCTTGGAGTATCGATCCGTTTAGTGCCACTTAAAGCCACTTGTGCCCTCTAATCCTTCTGTGCCTTCGGCTCACCCGCATCATCACCTTTTGAAATGCAAGGTATCCATTTTTTGGCCAGCCCCTACTCCCAATTGCTCATCTGTGTACTGTCAGACTTCAATTACACGTATTGAGGTTTGAATTTTTTTTCCCCATTATTCCATTTCTGAAAGAATAAAACCGACACCAGCATGGATGCCTCATTTTAAGCTCGGCTCCACACATCGCAACCCGCAGCGCCGATATAATTAGCACCCCAATTAGCAGCGGTGGGGCGGTTTGTTGTGCCCTGCAAAGGCCGCCCGGCGTGAACAGGAATATACATTTAGAACAGGAATATACATTTAGAAGCGTGGATGTGCAGCCCGGAGGGAGGGAGGGCGGGCCTGGGATGCTCTGGTTATCCTCCTCGGGGGCACAAAGGTGGCAGGAAGGCGCTTTCCGTGGGGGTTCCGGAGCGATGCCCGGCAGGTGTATGTGACAGAGTGTGTGTGCGCTGCCCCGGCTCTTCCGAGCGCCGCTCCCCGCCCGCGCCCCGCTCCGCCCCCGGGCCGTGCCGGGCGGGGACAGACGGCGGCAGCGGGAGCCATGGACGCGGCTGCCGAGTGCCTCAGCCCGGCTGCCCAGCAGCAGGTAAGGCCGGGGGGCTGCGGGGGGCTCGGGCAGCGCCGCCGGGACAGCGCCGTGTGGTGCCCGGAGGCGGCCGGGACAGCTCCGTATGGTGCCCGGGAACGGCCGGGACAGCTCCGTGTGGTGCCCGGAGGCGGCCGGCGCCCAGCCCCGAGGGATTGTCCCGGTCTCGCTTTGCACAGTCGCTGAGCAGAGCCTGAGCTCTGAGCTGCTCCGGGAGCCGCCGTGCCAGCGGAACCTGGGAAATGAGTGCTGAGTAAATGTCGCAGCAGCCCCATAGGTGGCCGCGGGCAGGTCGGGCATCCCTGGACAGGAGCTGTCAGACCGGCTCAGGATGGGCTGTCGGGGTATTAGAAGGGAATCCCTATGGTTACGTGTAGGTTAAGGTTCATCAGCCTGCTGCCTCGGAATAGTGATTTGCATTTAAGAGAAAGGTGAGGGGTAAAGCAGGATGTGGACTGACCGAGCCCTATGTGATTCACGGGTTCATTGCCATATGAGTAAGTGGTGCAAAGTGTTGTATGTATTTATAACTCATATGCAAAAAAATGTCAGATAAATATGCTGGCTTGACCTCTTAAACACAGAAGTCATTATAGTCCCTCTTGTTTCCATGCTAAATAGTCACCATTCACCTGGTGAGCTCCTGGAACTCCTGGGTTAGGTCACATGCCGCTGAAATGGAGACGGGAAAAACATTGCCATGGGTTAGCACTGGTTCTACCCGGTAGCTATGTTGGTCAGCTGTGTTACAGGAATATTGCAAATCAGGTGTTGCGTGTCCAAACAGAGTTTAAATTATGTAGGAGGGCAAGGAGCCTTATCAGGTTTTTGACTGATGGAGTGTGACTTGGCTAAACAGAATGAACAGTTCTATAATATTTGAGGAAGAGGATACAGAATACTGTAATGGGACAGCATCCATCATAAAAAATTATGCTGGCCCCAAAAATGACTGGCTGGCTGTGTCTTAAGCATGTTGGCAAGAGGTTTAAATCAGCCTGAGAATAGTTATTGCAGCAATGCCCAGCAGTGGTTGCTCACAGGGAGCAGGTGTAATTTAGTCAGGCAGACTTGTGTTTTAAGGTTTCTCTGGCAGTGGGATCAGAGAGCTTTTCTGGGTATGGTTTGGTGCTGGCAAGCTAACACTTCAATCCTCCACGACAAATATGACACTGGCTTTGATTACTAGCCTTGGAAGCAGGTAATTTGGAGTGCACTGGAATTGAGGGGTGCTTTGTATAGCTGGAAAACTCTTACACATGTAACTATGTGGCAAGTCAACATGGTCATTTGTCACCGCTCAGAAAAGCAGCGTAACTTCCTGCCTTTGTTGGCTGTGTCTTGGGGCTGCTGGGCGAACAATGAAGCCCTGGCTGTTTCAGGAGGGAAAGGCTCTGAGAATGCACACCTTCAGGATGTGTGTGTGTGTGTGTCACTGGCCTCTACCTTAGCAGCTCACCTCAATAATTCTCTCATCGTGCCACGGTGACAGCGCAGCTTCCCCAATGCGCGCGCGGGGCCAGGAAGCCGCGGCTTCCGTCACCATTGTGCTCCGTCCCCTGCCACGGGCACAGAAAGGCCCGGTCCCCACCAGTGGGGCTTGAAAAGGGGCTCTGTAGGGTAGGGGTCTCTCCACAGCAGCTGCACATCCCATGCTCCCACTGCTGCAGGCAGCAGAAGATGCTTCTCACCCTTTCCAGCTGACACCCAACACCTGCTTTGGTGGTTTTTTCACATGTAGTTCTGCTCCTGTTACAGCCTGCTCAGTTCTTCCCTCTTCAGATCTAGACATACTGAACTCCTTAAGCCAGGGTAAAGATTTGCTGCTGCACAGGGCTGGGGTTTTATTTTCAGGCTGAGTGACCCTAAAGCTGGAGTGTCGAGTGCTGAGCAAGTAGCCCTGCAAAAGCAAGGAGCATTTTGGAGTTCAACAGTGCATTTCTTTCAGGGCTTGGTGACTGTAAATCATTCTGAGCAGCTGCAATAAAAACCCAAGAATTCAGCGTGTGTATTTGTAGTATTTGAGTGAGTCCCATAAATTAGGGTGATGATTTTTCAGCTGGTGCCCAGTTCTGTGTTCATCTCAGCCATCTCCTCTTGTTTTGTCCATGGGGCCTTACAGAAGCCTCTGATGGGGTTTGGGTTTTTTTGGTGTGACATGCTCAGTAGGGCTGAAGCTGCCATTTCTTGTTGTCAGATGAGCAATATTTCATAAAAGGGAAGTTGCAAAAGCTTGGTAATGAGTGCAATTAGGCTTTGTATTTTTATTCTTCTGTTTTTGACAGTGATCTGTCACTTTTGATTGAGGCCTGTATTGCTTGCTGAGTCACTGATGAATTTTAGATGATTTTAAGAAGTCGAGGAGACTTCTTCAGTCTTAGTGATTTCTAATTTCTTTTTTTTTTTTTTTAATCTTTCATTCCTTGAATAGTTATTTATGCCTTAGGCAGCCTAAAGAGCAGCTTTTATTAAGCTGAATTTCAGAAGTATGTGAATTTTTGTCTGGTTTTCTAATGTTCAGCAGCGTCTCTTGCAGGCTGCAGTGTGTCTCTGCTACTGCCCTTCGAGGTGACTCGGCTCTGTCAAGTGCTTGGGCTGGACAAAGACCAAAGTCAGCCAGGCAAAGCCTGTTTTGGTTTAGTCAGCACAGAGGGAGAAATGTAAAGTTAGCGTTGCTGCTTGCAGGCTGTGCAAGAAATCAAGGTATTTATAGCACGGAGCAGAGTCCGGGAGGCGCAGAGAGCGTGGTCTGACAAACCCCGATGCGTTCCGTCACGCCCGTGCTGCTGAGGAAGAGGCCCACAATGAATAAATCTGACACTGTGTGGCTCTGAAAGCCTGGCCTGTGTTTTTATTCTTACATCTCCTAAAGGTTCACAGCTTGAGCAGCTGGGGCTGTTCTGGGTGTCTTTGCCCTGTGCTGTGCTGGGAGCACCCACTGTACCTGAGCTGTGCTGTGGCACAGGAAAATCTGTGTGCAACAGGCTCCCACCCTCACTGCAGGGTTTGTTAGGCTTGCTAGCAGCCTTTGGTTTGACTCTGATAACTTCTTACCCAGTGAGATGTGGGCTCCTCCCTGTCCTGATGGATTTTCCTCCTCTGAGCTCACAGGTGATACCAGCTTCATCACCAATGCCACCTACAGAGTATTAAAAAACAATTCATTCTGAGTTAAGTAATTCCATCCACCAAAGCATGCTAAGAATGGGATTGTAAAGGCCACAGGTTGACCATTTGATGGCTGGCCTGATTCTATAGCATGATGTATTTCTGTTGAGCTGGAGGGCACCCTCCAAGATTTGTGGGTAGCCTCACATACTGAAGCCTTTTTTCCTCTTCTTTGCATATTTCCTGTCCCCCCCCCCCTTCTCTCATTTTGCTGTGGGCTCAAAAACCCTTTAGGGAAGGATGGCCTGTTTCTTACAAGCCCTCCTTTGTCCAGCACAAATGAGCTGGTATTTGGTCAGGAACCACGGTGAAAATAACTGTGTAATCATCTAAATGGCACCCAGACATCCTTGAGAACGTGCTTGAAAATATTCCTTAGTGCCTGATGCAGCCCTTAAGGTTCAGCAGCCTTCTGACAGAGAAGTTTGGGTTACTAAGGGGCCAAGAGCATGATTTGGTGGGGATTTGTTCCTTTACTCCATGAGGATGGTCAGGCAGTGAAACAGGAGCTTGGGGAGGCTGTGGAACCACCAAACTCAGAGGTTTTCAGGAGCCATTTGGTCCAAGCCCTGAGCAGTGTGGTCTGAATGTGATGCTGACCCTGCTTTGGGCAGGAGGTTGGATGAGACCTCCTGAGGTCCCTTCCTGCCCAAACAATTCTGTAATTATTTATTTCAATGTGATGAAAATGAGTTGCTTTAAAGTATGAGTGTTCAGCATGAAATAAAACTTCACAACTTCTTGTAAAGGTACCAGTCTCTGATAACCACAGGTTTTCAGCTTAAAGTTCAAGAACCCAGGATACAGTTTCTGTTGTTTTTTATTCAAAGATACTTAAGGCTGGTGTGGTCATGGAAAGAAAAAGTTCATAAATAAACAATATGCTTGTTCCAAGATGTAAGCCATTGTTAGTCAAAGCTGCTGAGTGAAAATGTGTTTTTTATTCTTACCAGGTTTGGCTTTGAATGGGCAGCTGGAGGGCTGCAAAGATGAAATAGAATAAGGTAGAGATGCACCATGGATTGGCACTAAAAGCAGAATTATATCCTAAGAAATGACACACAAAATGTGTGGTTTTGCATGAGGTAAAATTCATTTAACTTCCTGCAGTTGGTGTCTGTAATTTAGAAACTGGCAAGCCTCATTCATTTTCAAGAAGGCCTGAAAAAAACTGGCTAAATTAATAATTTTTTTCCTATTTTTCAAGTTCCTTCACTTCATATTGCATTGTGCTTGCTTCTGGGAGAATATATAATTCTTCAACATAGCTAGCAAGCATGTAAATCCTTTGGCCCTTATCATACAAGGAAAACAAGGGGGAAATATGTATAATTTGAGTTATATCTGAATTTTCCATATAGGCACCTAGCTCTGATGTGAAAGCTCAGCTGGTTATTGAAATTCATGAGGATGACAACTACATCATGTTAACATCCAAATAATCTTGTTTCTGCCTTTTTCTGTCAGGAGGAAAGTTGGGGGTACACAACCTGTACTGTTTGTTGTATTTTGTTTGTGGAGACTTTAGGACCCTTTGTTTTCCATAGGGAAAAACCAGTTTGTGCTGGTGTTTTCCTCACCTCTGTCAGGTGGGGTTTGCCAGTGTTTATTTACATAAACAGAAGTGTTTATTTTTAAATAAACAGGAGGGATCACATGAAGTCAATACCAGGCTTGTTTCCAGAGCTGTGATTTCAGCACACATTTCAGGGCATGTTTGGATACTGGGTGTCATCAGCAATTCCAAACACTGCAGGTGGGTCAGGGCACTGCCTGCCAGGGATTCCACCCAGGCTGTGCCCAGCAGCAGCAGGGCTGGGGCTTTCTTTTCATGGACACACTGCTTCAGGTTGGGAGGTGGTGTTGAAAACACGTTTGGGGATTCATGCCTGCACCCAGAGCTTGCTGTCTGTAAATAACAGGTTATGGCAGGGGATGGTTTTGGGTGCAGGTGTGAAGAATCTGCTCCTGCTGTGAATTTCTGTTCATGGAGAGCCACTTACCTCAAAATCCAGGCAAAGAACTCATGGAGAGCAGCTCTGTGCAAAACCAGCCCTGTGCTCTTTCTACCTTGGGCTTTAAAAAAATCTCTGAGAAGACTTGTTTCCTTTTTAGAAGTAATTTTTCACTGAGACCTCTGGAGTCCCCCAGTCCAGTCCCCTGGGTCACCCTGACCAGGTGACACTGAAACATGTCCAGGTGGGTTTGGGATGCCCACCCTCAGTGAACAGAAATTCTCCCTCGTGCTGAGGTGGAACTTCTTGTGGTTCAGTTTATGGCCATTGCTCCTCATGCTGCCACTGGGCACACTAGGAAGAGTCTGGCACCACCCTCTTGGTGGCCTTTGGGATGTTTGTATGGATTTGTATGGATTGATGAGATCCCCTCTTGGCCTCCCCCAGACTGAAGTTTTAAGATCTGCAGCATCACAAGGCTCCTGATCGTCCCAATCAGCTTGTGCTTGATTTTCATCAGCCCTTTTCTGTTAACTGCAAGTTTCAACCATCCTACTCCCTTATTTTTGTTGGTTTTTTGTTTTGTTTTGGGTTTTTTTGCTTTGCTTTGGTTTTTTTCCATGTTTTATTTGTGTTTTTGGAGGCTGTGACACTTTTCCCTGGGTTTGGATCGTGACTGCACTTACAGAAGGGAAAAGAAATTACACTTTCTGTTTTTTGGTGGTTTTCCTCCTGTTTAGAAGCACTACTGAAAACACCGCTGTTTTGATTGCTCTGTGTGCCTGACCTCGATGTTATGGCAGATTTTCCTGTCAGTTTGGATGCTGCAGTTACAGTGAAAGGTTTCAGAAGCAGAGGAGTTGGGTGCAACACCAGGGTGGCTATGAGTTGTGCCTTTGGCTCCCTTCTGAGCTGCTCATGGTTGTACTGTACCAAACCTGAGCTAATTTTATATTTTCCTGTATCAGACCTACTGGCTTTGCCTGGGATTTAAAGCAGAATATTAAAAATGTTACTCTGTATGATGTTCCATCGCTTCCACCTGGGCTGAAGTGAGGAAGCACTGTAGGTGTCTCGAGAGATCTATTCTTGGCAGAATTCCACTCCAGCGAGGTTTTGGACTGGAATATGGAATTTTGGAGATTTATAATGGAGCTAGTGCATTTTCTCTCCATAATTTCAGCCATAGCCATGCATACTGAACTCCAGTGTTTACCCAAATCCTGTGCCCAGGTATGTGTGCACAGTGTCAGTGGTCAAGAAAAATGGCACATAATGTGTTTGGTGTTGGTCAAATTAATTCATCAATAAAAAAAACAGTCCACGCTGCAGGGGAGGGAAAAAAAAAACCCAACAAAACAACCCAAAACAAAACGAGCAATAAAGAAATCAACCTGCTTCCTCTCCAGCCACACAAATAATAATTAAAGATCTCTTTTAAACACAAGTGTGCTCAGGGAGGGTAGTGCCTGCACGGGGGTGTTACGATAACAAGTTAGGGAAGGCAGGGCCATTACCTGCAGTAGGGAATTAACTCCTACAGATGTGTTTACAGCCTTGCCCAGTCAAACCTCCCCATTCCCTGCCCTGCTTCCAGAGCGTGCTCCCCGTTGGGTTGGCCAGCTTTGATCTCACCCCATGCCTGTGTTCCCCTTCCCAGGCTGAAGCCAGACTCGCGGCAAAGCGAGCGGCGCGGGCGGAGGCGCGGGAGATCCGCATGAAAGAGCTGGAGAGGCAGCAGAAGGAGGTAAGGCCGGGGCTTTGGGGGATGCCTGGGTTGTTTCCAGGGAGGAGGATGTTCAGAGATCCTGGAATAGAGGGCTTGTCTGTGTTTTGTTGAAATAGTCTGCGTGGAGCTAATGTTGATCATAGAAAAACCTGGAAAAAACGCAAGGATTTTATCTCGGTGAAGCCGGCGTAATTATTCACAGAAAATCCTGGTGGTTGGTAATTCCTGTTTAATGTTAAACTTTGAAGTATGCAGCTTCTTCGTGTGCCTGTCGGAGGTGGTGGATTCTTATCACTTTGTTAGAAATCCAATGAATATGGAAGATTCCTGGCTCTTTGTGTAACTCCAGTGGCAATGTGTTCTGCTTCCTGCTGTGAATCTGCTGCCCTCCCCAAGTCTGCAAAAAGGATGGGCTGCTCCTGGCAGGGGCTAGGGTAGAAGCTGCACTTGGCAAAGCATTGCCTACCTGGTGAACTGAACCAGAAACTCTCAAAAGTTGTGCTTGGTGAGGTGCATTCAGTGAAACAGCAGAGTGGCTGCAAGAGGGACAACAGCAATCACAATTTAGCTTTTTCTGTAGATTTTTGAAGGAGAAGGAAGAAGTAGGGAGGCTGGGGGCAAGGTCTGGGAATACTTAGTAGGAATAAATGTGGGGCAGGAAGAAAGGGAAATGGCTTGACACTGACAGAGGGCAGAGTTGGATTGGATATTAGGAAAAACACCTTCCCTTTGAGGGTGGTGAGACCCTGGCACAGGGTGCCCATGGAAGCCCTGGATCCCTGACAGTGTCCAAGGCCAGGCTGGATGGGGCTTGGAGCAGTCTGGAATAGTGGAAGCTGTCCCTGCCCATGGCAGGGGATGGAACTGGATGATCTTAAGGTCCCTTCCAACCCAAACCATTCTGTGATTCAGTGGTTCTACATTTGCTTTGGGGTGCAGAGCAGGATCTGGTTGAGCTGTGGAGCAGTGAACGAGGAGGTGACAGCAGGATGTGGATCAGGATGTGACAGCAGAGCAGTGCCAGCAGCAGCCAGCCCACAGAGGAGCTCCTGGGCAGGCTGCCCACGCTCAGCTCCTGGTGAGGCAGGTCTGGATGTGTCTCAGCTCCCTTGCTGCAAACACAGAGCTGGGGGAAGGTGGGAACCTTCTCCTGCTGCAGTTGCTGCTTTCCTAAGGATGTTTCTTGCAGCCTGGCCCAGCCTGGGAAGTGCTGTCACTGCTGTGCTGGCACTCAGGGCAAGGGAATTTGGGAGCAGCTGTGCTAAACAGGCACCACGTGTTTTGTTTGGGTAGCAAAGTAAATAGGGGTGTCCTGGCAGCTGACACCATCTAATTTACAGGTGACTTAATGAAGCTGATGACCCCTTTGCAGATTAAAAGCTGATGCTGCAAAGGGTGTCTTGGTAAACTGAAATTTAGGTGTGAAAACTAAAGCTCCTGCAATTAAGGGCTTGTCATCTGAAAACCTGTGAAAGCTTTGTATAGATAGAAATTGGGTAGGGCAGGATGTCCCTGTGAAATACCACAGTCATTGAAAGCTCAGCCAGATACCCATCACAGTCTGCTTAGTAACTCGCTGGCATAAATGACACATTTATTTAATGTTTTGCATGCTTGGGTATTCTATAACTTTTTTAAATAGTTTAATCTTACCCCCCAGATGCCAGGTAGAGATATTCAGGAGAGCTGCAGGAAGTTTTTCATTGCCACAAGTGTCTTGCAGGTGTAATAAAACATAAATACAGAAAAATCCCAAGCAGTGATCAACACAAGATACTTGGCACCTACCCCTTCCTTGGAGGGGACCCTGCTGTGACACTGGGATCTGTACACCTGGTTCTCTGCCATCTTCATTTCCCTTTGCAAACTTTTCAGAAACATAAAGAGGGTTTTTCCACTGCTGCCATGTTAAATAACCAGAAGTTAAAGCACTTGCTTTACTACTTCAGAAGACTTTTTAGAGCCCTAAGTCCCTTCTGGGAGTTAAAAAGCAATAAATGAATTTATTGCGTGTGCGTGTAGTCTTTCATGCTTTAAGCCGTGTGCATGCCCTGGCAGGCTTCTTGTGGAGCATGGATTACTTGGAAATATATTTACACTCCTGCTCTGAGTTAAAAGTTTCCAGGTGCTACCATTACAGGCTATAACTGTGGCAGTGAAAGAGAGTGTTTTAATGATTTGGGTTTGGAAACTGGCTCCTCTCCTGCCCACCACCTCATATTTGTGACATTTCTCAATCTTGCACTTCATTTCCCTCATTTTAAAGTAATTGGGTGACTTTTGCATGAAGAGTCTACACACAGGATTGAGAAATGGTGCAGCAGGAATAGCTGGGCCTCTGGCAGAGAGCTCTCAGCTGCAGGGGGAGATGTGGGAAAGTTCCTGTGGGAGACTGCTCTGCGGTGGGGCAGGACTGCAGCTGTGCTCCAGAGGCAGCATCATCTCCTCACCTGGCACCTCCTCGTGCCAGGCAGCACAAAGAAGGATAACTGTGCTTTGGCTGTTTTGGTTTGCTTTCTTTGTTGTTGTTGTGGTTTTTGTTGTTGTTTTTTTTTTTTCTCCAGGGAAGGGAAGCTAAAGAGGAGAAGGTGAGCACGAGTTTCTTAGGGAAGTATAAGCTGGGTACATGAAAAGTGTTTTCTGAAGCTGAAGCAAAAAGTAAGCACAAGAATTGTGACCTAATCACGGAATTCCAGAATGTTTTGAGTTGAAAGGGCCTTAAAACTTAACTTGTTCCACCCCCTGCCATGGGCAGGGACACCTTCCACTATCCCAGGTTGCTCCAAGCCCCAATGTCCAACCTGGCCGTGGGCACTGCCAGAGATCCAGGGGCAGCCACAGCTTCTCTGGGCACCCTGTGCCAGGGCCTCCACCCCCTCACAGGGAAGAATTCCTTCCCAAAGTCCAATGTCAGCAGTGGGAAGCCATTCCCCCTTGTGCTGTCACTCCAGTCCCTTTGTGTTGCACCATCTTTCCTGTCGGATGGGGCTCCTGTTGGAACATTCCCAATTCTCCCATCCTTTCCCCACAGCAGAGCTGCCCCATTCCTCTGATCATCCTGGTGCCTCCTCTGGATTCTCTCCAGCAGCTCTGCAGGTGGGGTCTCACCTGAGCAGGGCAGAATTCCCCCTTTCCTGCTGCCCACACTGTGGGATCAGCCCAGGACATGGGGAGTCCCTCTGAAGATAAGGGTGTTGATCACTCCTGAATCACAGAGATGTGGATCAATTCCTCTGTTCATTAGAGAATGTGTTCTTGGTGATCAGGCTTTAGGAAGGTCTGACAAGTGTTACAGCTTGAATGCTTCTGACTTCTCATTCAGAGCTGCTTTGTTGTTGTTACCCACCAAAGATGTAAATTATTAATCTGGAGGTCTGGTTAAATTCTCTGGTTTGCCTGCACACATCAGTGAGTGCAGGGCAGCTCTCATTGCCAGGGCCTGTTCTGAGCTGGAAGGACAATTAGAATATGTGGTATTTCCTCCCTTCCCTGGTTTTCCAGCACTGGTGGGAGTCAGAGCAGTGAAGGGTCCTGGTTTACAATACATGCTACCATGCTTTTGAAATATGTGGTTTCCAGCTGCAGAGTCTGAAACCAGTCCCTTTGGCTTGTACTGTTGAGATGTACCTGGTCCTGAGACAAATTCCTGTGTGCATTCAGGTATTTATTGTTAGTTCATGCAGAACAGCAAGCCAGGAGTGGGCAGCCCAGTTTTTCTGAGTAACAATTTGTTAAAGGTAAAACTGGAGGAAGAATTTTTTTTTTCCTGTGCATTTATTTTTTCCTCTCAGAAGTTTGACCTGAAATGTATTAAACCCTTTTTTTCCCATGCAATATTAACAGTAACAATTTTTGAGCCACGTGAAAGCTGCAGCAGTAGGGCTAATTGCAGAGAATGCTTTCTGTAGGAGTGCTTTCTGTGTGTTCTGCTGGCAAGGCTTTAAATGTCTCTTCAAGGGCTGACACTTAGAGACCACAGTGTAAGCTGATATTAGTGCCTGAAGTGAAAAGAGACTGATCTCCTCCCACTCCTTAATCGGTGGGATAAGGTTCTTCCCTGCCAGTTCACACAGCAGATGAGCCTGTACTTCTGGTTCAAGGCAAGTGCACTGTGCTGCTCTCTTGCCTTCATCTGCAGCACTTGCTTTAAGGGCACAGCATGAAACTTGCCTTGGCTGCTTTGGAAATTCCTTCCTTACCTCACTTGCACATATTTTCCCCCCTTTGGATTCATATTTCTTTGGAATAAATTGTGCCACCAATGCTTTCTAGTAAGAAAAAAAGGGAAAAGCAGATTCTTGTGGCTCGAATGGGGAGGGGTGAGACTGGCTATGAAACTTGGTGCTTACATAAGCAGGGAGGAAATGGAGGAGGTTTCTGGTGGTTCATCTGTGTCTTATACATTCACTGTGAAGATGCCCAGGAAAATTTGAAGAGGGAGGATGTGGATGATGATTTTAGCAGACTCTTCTTCTGCCACCATGGCTTTTTCTGTCCAGTTTTAAACCTACTTCTATGAAAAATTTTATTTTTGTGTGCAGCCTCCTTTGATGAGGAAATCAGGAAAGCTGTCTGCTGTTAATACTGCGGATGAAACACATTTGGGTTTTTTGTCATACCCTAATGCAGAAAACTGTGTACCCTAATAGAGGAAACTGCTCTTGAAAGCATTTGACTGCTTAGATGTGTATAGACTCTTTTTGGGGGGACCACATCTGCAACAGAGGTGATTGTTTAAAAGTATATGTTTTCTCTTTTCTAAAGAGGACAATGTCATCACAGAATGCTAAAATGACTTTGAAGGGTTGGAAAAACCCTTAAAAACCCCCTGATTCCAACCTCCCTGCCATGGACAGGGACACCTTTCCCTCATGCACTGCTGAGGGGTCAGTCACTTTGGAGCAGAAGAGCTGTAATGCCTGTTGGCTAATGGGCTCCTCCAGAAGTCCAGGTTTTATAAAAAGCTGGAATAGTTAAATTATTAATTTTGCTTTATCCCTAAAGCCTCTCCACCTCCCTCCACAGTGCCTGGCCTGAACAAGGGCCCCCTTGTTATCTTGTCCATTGGCAATTTGGGTCCTGGGCATGAGACTCCTTGTGTGCCTTGGTTTGGGCTCAGCAGGGAATGAATCCCTGCTGTGCCAGGCCTGGAGCACTGGGCTTTGGAAAATAAAGATTCCATGGAGCTGCCTCGAGGAGTGGGTGAAGAGAACCAGCATGGAAAAGTTAAAGCTTTGAGGCTAATCAGCTGTGTGGTAATTGCCACATTTGAACCTGTGGTGTTTGACTCCTGTGTATGGATGAAAGGCACTCTGAGTGTGCCATGGAGAAGCCAGAAATTGGAATTGTGTGCAGCCTTGTGGGAGGGCCCAGTTCATTTTCCTCTCCATAGCTTTCTCGGGGAAGTGGGGTGGTTATTGTGTGGTAAGAATGCTGGTTTTTAAATGGGTCCTGATTTTCCCTCCTGTGCTTGCTGGAATGGGAATTAAAGCTGCTGAGGCATTAATCTGGGCTGTGCAGTTGTCCTTCATGAAGGGGAACCTGATCAGGAGGGCAGGGATTGAGAGACATAAGCTTTGCTTCCCAGCACTGGCATCCAGGTTCCCATGAGGTATCCCTGAGAGCAGTGAATGCCAGGGATCCTCCAAATTCCCCAAAATCTGGGAGATCTCATTGCCTTGCCACCAGAGGATTGTGCAGCCAGATGGTTTTGAACAAGAAGGGTCCTTTGGGGTAACCAGAAACGGTTCTGGTTTCAGGAAAGATGTGAGGAAAAAACTGTTTTCTATTTTCATGTGGATTCACAAAGCGCATCAGTCAAGGGCAGTTCTCCAAAAATACAAAATTCAGGTGCAGTAGAGTGGCTGTAAAGGTTTTGTGTCTTATCAAAGTGCTTCAAGACAATGGAACAACAGTGTCAGCAGGGCATTTATTAAAGCCTGAAAATGGTTTGAGGCTCCACAGGAACATTAAAAATTGACAGAACAACCTGCAGGGATCCTTTAAGGCCAGCAATATACGTGCAAGGAATTTCCCAGGAATTTTCACACACTGGCAGTGTGCTGTGCACAGGTGAGAGGTGTGTGGGGTTGGTGCTTTTGTAACTGTGGTTCATCCCTCAAGGACAAATTCTATCCTCCAAAGGGGAACAGTTGATCTGTAGTTAATGCTGTTTGCTTTTACTGTGCTGGTAGATACACGACTCATCCTGGGTGAATATCTGGGCATCCATTCCTGTTGTGGAGGGAAGGCTGGAAAAATGAGAGGTCCTGACTCACAGTTGAGCTGGGCTCTGGCCTGGTGCAAAGCCTGGGGATAAAATGTCCCATGTGCACCCCAGAGGGTGGTGGGAATGGGAACAGGAATGCTGTGCTCTAGCCAGTCACATGGAGGAGGCCCACGGTGCAAACACTGCTTTTGTCCTGCCTGAATCCACAGGGCTTCACTGTGCTCTTCTCTGTGTTGATGTTCTGCTGTATTTTCTCTATAAACGCTGTTTTTTCCCTCCAGAAGGAGCTGTGGAGCATTGCTGTGTATCCATCATTCATGCTAGCTTTGTTCCTTGTTTCTTTCCTCTCCCTTTCCCCCCAGATCTATCAGGTGCAGAAGGTAGGGCTTGCTCGCTTTCCTTCTTGTTTGCATGCCTCCTTCTTCCCACCCTGTGAGTCTTGCTATGTTTTCACAACCACACAGCCATTCAGGTGGCAAAAGACCTCCAAGATCCTCGAGTCCAACCTTGGAAATCCTCTGAAGAGTGGGAGATGCCCAGCAGGCTGCAAATTTCCATGTAATTCTGCCCTCCCCTCCCATAATCTTGTGAGGTGCACAGTCAAGGGCAGTGGGGGAAGGTGACCCATGTAAGGTGTCTGGTCAGGCACTTAGTGTGATTTTTTTCCTACAGCCTGTTTGGCAAAGGATAAGCAGTAACAGAGAAGTGACTTGGCAAAGCAGGGTCACAGGAGGGCACAGTGGCTCCCTGTGTCACCTCTGTTCATGTGCTGAAGGCCAAGAACATCACTGGAGTGTTTCAGGCTGGGCAAGCATTTAACGGGTGCCAGCAGGAAGAATGACTTGCAGATGACTTTATTTGCACAAAGTCACTGAAGGAAATCAGGGATGCTGTGTTTGAATTCATAATCCTTGGGTAAATAAATTGTATGGCCTTCGACCCACACATGAAATATGATTTTATATTGTTTAATCCTCTCTCATCTCAGTTTAAAGTCATGATCTCTTCCCTCTTCCCAGTTTTCTTTCCATGATGATGGCAAAGAGGATGATAGCAGTAGCTCTAACTGAGGTCACTTGCCATGTAGAAACAGAGATTTGGGGGTTTGTGATGTGATATCTGGTTGAAATAAGAGCCAGACATCTGAAAAGAAGTCAGTATAACAGCCTGGCTGTTCTACACTTTCAGCATGTGAGCTGAGTGGCACCTATAATCAGAAATAACTCCCAAGAATTTTTACAGGGAGGGAGAAAGCACATTTTTCTTCAAGCCTGCCATTTCCTACCTTACTGAATATTTCTCTTTTTTTTTTTTTTTCCCCTGAGTGTTTTTATTGCTTGCTGAGTGCTGAATGTCTCCCTAAACCACAGTGTGCTTGGTTTTGTTCTGGCACTCCAGCTGCCCTAACTGCATGTTTCAAAGCCTGACTCAGCCCTGCATGTGCTTCTTGGGAGTGCTGTTCTCCTCTTGGAGTGTGTATGTATATGAAAAGAGCTGCTCAAATCATGTGCTCTGCTATTTAATCCTGACCCCATCAATTTGGCAACAAGTCCCTCTCACTCCTGGTTTTATTTCTGGAGTTAACTGCGCGCTGAGTGACTCAGTGTCTGCCCATGGATCGACAGGCTCCTTATTAATCTTCTTTATGGGAATTAATTTAACCTCCTGGTGCAGAAGCAGCCCCCTGGGAGCCCAGGAGGTTGTTTACTGTTGGTGTCCTGACATGGATGAGGAGATAAGTGGGTTATGCTCCCAACACCCCATGGTGAGTTTGTGAGTCCGGCAGTTTCGCTGGCGCTCAGTGAGCGAATCGCATCTGGAATTCTCTCTCAATGGTATTAACATCATTAATTATTGAATTGTAATATCACTTTTCAAGGTGGAAGGGAACCTGAGTCCAGCAAGGGCCTCTAAGTGAAACCTGAATGAATGGAAAGCAGCATTTCCTCCTTCAGCCCATTGGAATCAGGCCCCTGGGGGCAGAACAGAAGAGTTGGTGTAGAGGGAGAACTGAGAAAAATGGCTGTGAGGGGTCAAAATGCTTGAGAGCTTAAAAGCCACCAGTTCAGTCCAGTATGGCACGTGCTCTTTAAAAGATTATAAACTAAAATAGTCTCTGGGCAGTCTCATTCATTAAGATTTTTCTTCAGGGGATGTTAAGCATGTAGCTGAGTAATTTGAAATGGAAAAAGAAAAGCCTGTGAGTGGAACTTAAACTGTGACATAGCAAGTCTTGTCAGGGCTGTTTCCTTATCTGCAAGGCTGAATTCATAAACCAGTGTCAGGAACAGAGGGCATGAAAAGAAAGCAGAAACCCTAAAAAAATTACAAATGCATTTATGGATCCTTCCTATGTGTGAAAAAGGATTCTCCATTTTAATAGTGTGTTTCAGTTTTTTAAATTGATGTCTGGTGTTAGAAAATATTCTCAGTCTGTTAATGGCTAAAAAGCCTCTAATAAGGCTTTACCTGACCTGCTTTACTACAAAGCATATAATCTGCAGGTTCTCATCATGTACAAAGCTCTGGGAGTTCATGGAATTCTCAGGGGTCATTCTCAGGCTGAGATGTGCATAACAGTTACTTTTATAACAAGCTGGTTATAACAACATGGGTTATGAATCTGAAGTGGGAATAAAGTAATATAGCCCTGAAGAATGTGCAGCTGTTTGGTTTGGTTTATTAGTAAATGATGAATGAGGCTTTAAGGGTGAAAATAAAATTACATTAATACCATTGAGTGAGTGCTAAAACCAGAGTGCAATACAGAACAGGTTTCTGGTTTTTTTTAAATAATTTCCTAAGGTTTTGGCTGTTGATACTCCTGCCTCCTCAAGCCTGTAAGAAAGCTCTAAAATACATATTATTCTTCCTTCATTAAGCAGGATTTCCTTTTGCCTATTGCTGGCTTTAGGCCAGTGATTTTAATTCACACAGGAATCATTTTAATGGACACCATTAAAAACACAAAATACCTGAGACCAGATTTCACAGGCTTCTTTGGGGACGAAGAAAAGTCCCATTAAACCTGTGGATCATTGAACAACTTGCTGCCTGGAGGAAATTCAAGTCCATGGGGAAGTCCCCAGTATTGTCTTTGCCTGCACTGGTGGATCTTGTCCTCCTGTACCCTTGTTGGTGCTGCCACTGCTCTCAGGTGGGTCAAAAAGCCTGGTGCTCAGAAAGGAGCTCTGTGGAGCTCTAATCCAGCAAATCAGGGTGCCCAGAGATGAGCTGTACCCAACTTGTCTGCCCAGTTTGACAAACCTTTACGGGAAACATGATTTGACAGCAATTTTCAACCTGGAAGTGTCCTGCGCTCGCCTCCCTGGTAATGAGTCTTGACTTAACTGGGTCAGGAATTCAAGACTCATTACTCTCTTTGCTCCTGTCCCCCAGCACGGGGAGTTTTGCAGTGCTGAGGGAGAGGAAGCTGCTGAGCATCCTGGTTGTGCCCAATTTCCCCTTTCCAAGCAGCTTTTCCCAGGCATTCCCTCCGGTGCCACGCGGCACAGCTCTCACTGGCACAGTCATGTGGAGCTGTGTGGCTTGGCCAAGGCCTAGTGCATGCCTAAATGTTCTGTGTCTGCTTTTCTCATCTAAATTCTGGTTTTTTTTCCCTTTTCTGTCTGTAGAAATATTATGGGCTGGATACTAAGTGGGGAGACATCGAGCAATGGATGGTAGGACTTGATCAACGTAGCTCAACAGCTTTTGCACGTTGCAGTTCTGAGTAGTTCATAGAGTTTGAGATCCCTCCAAGTAGGTATTTTCATCCATTGGGAGTGTGAGTTCCACTCCAGGCAATCCCACAGTCTTGCTTTTCCAGCTGAAATGTGAGTTTTGAACAGCTTAAAACTGGCAAGGACTAGAGCCATCTCCTTTTACAGACCTGTGTCCATGCTATTGCTGGAAGATTAGGTTAGGATAAAAACCTGTTAAAGCCCCTTGGGATGTAGGGAGTCTTTGTGCTCATTTTACTTTTTGTGGGTTTCATCACCACTTGAGTCTTCTTAAATCTGCCTTCAGGTAAATTGTGGGCAAGTTTCACTTGTGCTGTTTCATTTCCCTTAGTGCTTACTGGCCCAGGGGAATCCCTCAGAGAAATTATTGCTGCCATGTGGCAATCCTCATTTTTTTCCAATAATACCCTGTCCTGGATTTTAGAATTTGTTAAAACCAGTGAATACCAGCTGCAGACTTGGCCACTAGCAACATCTGACTGTTTTAACACCCATGATAGGAGATGAAGAAGTTGCTAATGGGCTGGAAGTCACTGTTTTCAAATGTGTTTCAACCCTAAGTTTATGAAGCCAGTTAACAGCCATGCCAGCTGAAAGCTGTGGCCTTGCCCTGCAGAGCTGCAAAGGCAAAACTGAACAGCCAGCTTCCAGTGTGGAAGGTAACTTCCCAAACTCCCCACATTCCTTGGTCTTTGATAATTAATCAGTAAATACTGGTCTGCACAGACCACTCACACACCCCAGACTCACATGGAGTCTCCTCAAATCCTTACTGGATGAACATAACTGGCAGTTCCCTTGCTTGGAAATCAGCTCTGTTGACTACAATATTAAAACTTTTTTTTTTTTTGCTGTTTTCTACTGCTGTTTTTAAATTCAGTGGCAAATCAATTTGTTCAAACCAGCTTGTTGAAATGTAAAACATCTGATGTGGTTTCCAGTGTAGCAGAGAGGAATTTTGGGGTCTCACAGGAGGGAGGAAGGGTTTTTCTGCTTCGACAGGGCGTCACCTCCTGTTGTTTGGTTTAACTCTACTGGCTCCTGTGCATGGCTGAAGTTGAGTGTGTTTTTCTGGAAGGCTCTGTTGCTGTGTGTGTCCTCTCAAACCTCCCTCTGTTTTCTCTCTCTGCCTTGGTAGGAAGACAGTGAGCGTTATTCCCGTAGAGCCCGAAGAAATGCCTCGGTTAGTACCTGCTTTTGCTTTTTCTCTTCAGCCAGACATTTCAGGTTAAGAAAACAGACTCTGTATAAGTGTACAAGGCACTTCCTTCTCAAAAGAAAAGGAACCAAAACAAGCTCCCACTTCCCACCACCCCCGGCAAGTTGAAACCCCAAAGCCACATCCTGACTTCTCTGCCCTCTGCCCATCACTCCAGGGAGCTTTTGCAAATGTGCAAGAGTAAAGGGGGTGGAAAGTGGGGAAATAACCTGTTTGGAGTGTTTAATGTTCATGAAAGGGCCAAGAGCTTAGAGCAGGGAACACTTGAGCAAGCTCCTCCTTCACCCTACAGTAAAATGCTTGACTGTTTCTTGGGCAGGGTGTGATTTCATTTGCTTTCTGCTTATACTTCCAATGCAATCCTTTTGTAAAAAACATTGAGTTTGTGCATCTCTCCCTTCCTCCTGTCCCATCAAAGCCATCAGTGCCTGTTACCTGTGTTCTTTTCACTGTTTATTTTTGTCTCTACGCTTTCTCTCGCTAGGCTTCGGATGAAGATGAGCGCATGTCAGTGGGTAGCCGTGGAAGCCTGAGGGTTGGTAAACTGTGCAACCTCTGTGTGCATGTCTGTGTGTGGCTGTCACTGTCCCCCTGTGCCCCCACACTCCGAGGGGACTGTCCTGGACGTGTTCCATGTTGGGTTATTTCAAGTGGATCACTGATTATCTGCAGTGTGTGCCCTGTGCGGGATCCTTTGTGGTCACTGCTCTTCACTCCTGCAGGAGGGACTCAGCCAAGACATTGGTGTCTGCATGCACCTTGTTTCACTCTGAAACTGGGAATTTGGGAAGGGGAAGTGCTGGTGGGCTCAGTGTTTATTAGCTCAGGAAACCAGAAGTAATTATCAGTGGAAATAAGTGTTGGGCACTTTGGAATTGCAGGTGAATATAAAATAACAGAATATCCTGAGCTGGAAGGCACCCACAAGGATCATTGATCCAGCTCCTGTCCCTGCACAGACCCCCCAACAATCCCACCCTGACATCCCTGAGAGCCTTGTCCAAATTCTCCTGGAGCTCTGGCAGCCTCAGGACTGTGCCCATCTGTGCCCATTCCCTGGGCAGTGCCCAGCACCCTCTGGGGGAAGAGCCTTTCCCTGATACCTAACCCCAAAGTCCCTCTGACACAGCTCCAGACATTCCCTTAGGTCCTGTCACTGGCTTTAAAAATGCTTTAGAAATACTTGAAAATCATCTGCAGGCCTGAGTTTTGTGGAGGGTGGGATTAGTAAAGCACTGAGTGCTCATCTGTGAGAAAAGTTCAAACAGTTTTTTCCTCCAAATGTCCAGACAGTGTTTTACCAGATAACACACATTTATATAAACCTTAACTCTGTTTTTACATACTAAAAGACTCATTGAAAAAAAAGAAAGTTCTGCTGCAGAGCCCTGCCAGGGATCCCACTGTAAAATTGCACAAAAATGTGCTTAAAAATATAAAGTGCTGCCTTGTTCCCTTTTCAGTGGAATCCTTATTGCTACTCATGAAGTGCTGTTAAAACCTTTTTTGCTCAAGATGACAAACTTGAGTGCTTTTCAGAGCTTGGAGATGCCTCAAAGCTCCAAAGACTCAGTGGAGAAAAGCCTCTCTGCACAGCAGAACGTGAAAAGCAGTGTTTATTTTATTTAGGGTTAAATGTTGACATATGGAAGTGTTTTCTGGAGGGGAAAAAAGATCTCTAGTTCAGTTGAAATATCAATTCTGTCTGTTTAGAAGGTGATGACAACACAAATGGGTTGTGTATCCCTGGCTGTAACGTGGCAGGATGCAAACACACCAGCTCTGTGTTTATAGCACATCTGCATCTGAAACAGCTTCTCTTCATGGAAATCCACCACTGATTCTTTCTGAGGTGCTTTTGCAGCACAATCCTGGGGTTTGTATACATTTAAAGAGCAGAAGCCCTGTGTTCTGCCTCCTCACCATGCCTTGGAGGAGCATTTCTGGCCCTTTTCCCCCTGAGCAGTCTCAGGCTGCGATAACCAGGGATGTGGGATGGCCCCAAATTCCTCCTACTTCTGCAAGGAATGTCCTTCTCTGACACAAGGATCTGCCTGAAACTTTCCACCCTGGTGCTTCTCAGTGATGTTGCACAGGCCCTGTCCACAAAAAGCAGCATTTGGTGGTGGATGTGCTGATATTTAGGCAGGCACAGGAAATGTTTTGACAGAGCTTCCTTGCTTCGTTCTTGTGTCACTGGGATTGCAGAAGGACGTAAATATTTGTCAGTCTGAACTGAAATTTAGCCTTTTACATCTTCATTGACAGAATCACAGAATGGGTTGAGTTAGAAAAGACCTTAAAACTCATCTTGTTCCACCCCCTGCTATGGGCAGGAACACCTTCCACTATCTCAGGTTGATCCAAGCCCCATCCAACCTGGCCTGGAACACTTCCAGGGGCAGCCACAGCTTCTCTGGGCACCCTGTGCCAGGGCCTCATCACCCTCACAGAGAAGAATTTCTTCCCAATACCCAATTTTAGCCTATTTTTTGTCAGTTTGAAGCCATTCTTCCCTTCCTTGTCACTCCAGGCCCTTGTGCACAGCCTCTCTGATCACTCTCCCAGTGTGGGTTTACAGCAGATGCTTTTGGTCTTTTCACCACATCTGTGGCCATCTTGTGAAGGTTTGGCTCCTGCTGCATTTTTCTTCAAAATAACAAAGCCAAAAGCCCCATCAATTTTGACCAACCTTAAAGAATCACCTGAGTTCTTGTGTCCAGTTTGGCTTTGGAGCTATTTTAGCCTGA
>JAHXMQ010012342.1:4845273-4885275 GCA_020466415.1 Ammodramus savannarum pratensis | reverse complement strand
TTGAAGGCTCTCCTTCCATTGTTGCAGGATGCCATTTTTGGGAAATTCCTCTTCCATCTTTGGCACTCAGGCTCCTTGCACTGTGAGGGGCTGCTGGTGCCAGGGCTTCCCTTTTGCAGCTGTGCTTCTCTTGTGTGCAGGAAATTCTCACTGAAATGAGCCAATATCAGACATTCACTTCTCCCTAGGGCTTCACCACCCCAGCTGATCTGTGTGGGTTTCACTCTGGGCTTTTCTCCTGGAATATTTCTGAAGTGGATGTCTGGACTGCAGGCACCAGAGATGTGCTGAGGTTGCTTTTGGGGAGCTTCTGGATGCTTCTGGCAGCACTGCACACTGCAGAACCTCCAGAGATGTTGGGCTGAGGCTCCACAGCTGTGACTGCTGCAAACAGGGACCAGGGGTCCAGGGCTGTGTCTGTGGCTCCTCCATGGAGAGGCTTCTTCAGCTTCCCTGATGATCCTGAGCCCACCAACAGCTCCTGCCACTCCCGTTCCAGGAGTTCTGCAAGCTCACTTCTATATCATGCAGATTTTCCTCAGTAACATCAGCCTGTGCTTGTTGAGGCTCTTCAACCTCTCTTCAGTCTCTTTTCTATTTCATTTGTCCTGGTTCTCCCACTTCCCTGCTGGCTGTCTCTAATCCAACACCATCAGCATGAAATATTGTTGTGTTATCAATCACTCCTGATTAATTTGTGAATCCTTATTTTATCAATCACTCCTGATTCATTTGTGCATCCTTGTTTTGTATCCTCCCAGCTTCCAAACTTGTGCCTTTGTGCAAGAGATCCTGCATTATCAAAGTTCTTTAGTTGGGATTTCCATCTCCCTGCCTATTTTTGTGTTTGTTTGCTGTTTGTTTTGTTTTGGGGAGTTCCTTTGGTTGACATAACTTGCGTTTTCCTTTGTTTTCTGATTTTCCTCTCCTCTCATGCCTTTACAGTCTCATTTGGACTATGCCAGCACCTACCCAGTGGTGAGAACAGTCTGCAAGTTGCAGAGTGTGTGTGTGTGTGTTCAAAAACTAACCATGAAGAAGCAGCTAACCCAGGTTGTGATAACTGAAATGAGATCAGGGTGATCTGGAGGCATCCTGAGGCAGTTTGTGGTGTGTGATGTCAGGGTGCCACTTCCCTCTCCTCCTGCTCTGACACAGTTCCGATGAGAAGTGACAAATGATTAGAGAGATCTGAGCTGGGTTTAGCTCAGAGGTTACCACAGGCAGAGCAGAATGGATTTCCCCTGAAACACTGTCTCTGTTAAAGCCTGACCATTGTTGGACCAGCTGCATCTGCATTTATTTCAGCACAGGTCTGGAAAGGAACAAAACTCTCATAAACTCACTGTGAATAGATCTAGTGAAGGTGACAGGATATGGTATTTTTGGGGTCCCCAGAATGAAGGAGGAATTGAGAATCTGACTCCATGTCCTTAGAAGGCTGATTTATTATTTTATTATATTATATTATAATAAAGAATGTTATACTCAAACTATACTAAAGAATAGAGAAAGGATACTTACAGAAGGCTTAACAAGATACTAATGAAAAGCTTGTAACACCCCAGAGCCTCAACACAGCCTGACTGTGATTGGTCATTAAGTCAAAACAATTCACATGAAACCAATCAAACAATCACCTGTTGGATAAACAGTGTCCAAACCACATTCCAAAGCAGCAAAACACAGGAGAAGCAATCAGATAATTATTGTTTTCCTTTTTCTCTGAGGCTTGTGTTATCTTCACTTTAGGGGACAAAATGACATAAATAATAATGCTTTGACAGCGAGTATTTGCTCTGGGAACACTGAGATAAAGCAGCTCCTGAAAGAACAGAAAAGGGCAACAAGGACTAAAGCTCAGTTTAAAACATTTCCACAACTGGAGGTGTGCTGGAGTCTGCAGGAAGCCAACTGGGCGGTGCAGTCCTTTAGATTCCCCTGCTTTTCCCTCTCCTTCATTCCTGTTTCCAGCCGGGAGCTCAGCGCATCCCTCAGTGCCTGACCTACATCCCAGAATAGCTGCAGCACGTTGGGGTGTTTGCATGGCTCCATTGATACAGTCAGGATGGACAGCTGTGCATTGACTGAGCCCAGCCAGCGTGGCTGATTGGGAGCACAGCTGCTAAATTTACCAGTGCATTTAAGCAATATTCCCGATAACCGAGCAATATTCCCAATAACTGAGCAATATTCCCGATAACCGAGCAATATTCCCAATAACCGAGCGTTTCATTCCACTGGCTGCTCCCTGAGCCCTGCCCTGCTCCTCTGCCTGCATGGGGACGTGCATGCCTGGCCCTGCATGGGGGTGCACACACACTCACTGATCTCACCCCACGTTCTTCATCCCACTGCAGGCTGGATTAGAGAGTGAGAGGACCAAAAAGAAGAGCTACTCCAAAGCAGTATGTATTTCTGTGTGTCTCACAGAGGGTTCTGCCTCCACAGCCACTGTGGCAGGACAAGGAGCGTGTGCAGGTGGCAGAACTGCCAGCCCAGTGTCAAGGATACACCACAGCTATCAGCACTTGATAGGGAATAATGAGCATTTGAATAATTTCATCTCCAAAATGTGGGCTAATCCAAACTCTTGTTTCAGTGCTGTGCATAAAGAGCCTGGGGGAAAAGTCAAAACCTTACTGGAGCTACCTAACTTGAGCTGTAATGTGCAAAATTGAGAGAATGTCATAGAATCCCAAATGGTTTGGGTTAGAAAGGCCCTTAAAGCCCATCTCATTCCACCCCCTGTCATGGGTGAATCTTATTTCAGGCAGGCAAAGAGGACACTGATGCCTCAGGTTTGAGTTTTTATATTTTTCAGGTTCTATGCTGCTATTCTGAGCTTCATATTAGGGGATGGTGAGTTCTCTTCACAGAGCAGGGAGACAAAACAATTCCTTCTCTACCTGGGCACCAAGGACAAATGATCCAAATCTCAGGCCCAAGAGCACAAACAACATGGGCTGAAGAGAGAAAAACAAGCAGGATGGGACTTCATAGGCTAAAGCTGTAATTGGACAATTAACTCCAATATGCAAATGAAGCAGAACTTGTAAAAGTGGGAGACTCTGTGACCAGTTGTCCATTTTGTGACCATTTTGGTTCATCTTGGGTGCAGCCCTGGCTGGGCTCTTGTGCTGCCCAAGGTGGATCCATTGAGGCCTCCTAATAAATCCCTGCTTTATTCTTTAGCTCATCACAGGTGGAGGCTGGGTTTGGGTTCTTTGCTACACTGGAAATGAGCAAAGAACTTTTCTGAGGGCTGGAAGTTGGGTGTGAGATTGAGAAAGCCTGAGGGAGCAGCACGAGCCACAGCCTGAGGTAAAAAGCATTGAAAGAAGAAACGGACATAGTGGTAGTGAAATGGTTTCCTTTGTCAAAGGCAAGAAGAAAATACAGAGAGAAATAGGGTCACAAAAGGGAGAAAAGTAAAATGGAGATTTTAGCCTCTCTAGCATGTAGTTTTATTTGTTCTAATTTTCATGAGGGTCAGATGCTTTGCATGTAAACATAGCCTAGAACAAAGGCCAGTGAGGTCTGATAAAACTGACCCTGCTCTCCAAGAGCTGCCTGGAGCATTTGCCTTCCAAAATATGCACTAGAGAGGTTTCTGGAGAGGATGGGTCAGAGGGGCAGGGGAAATGGCCTCAGCTCTGGGGCTTCAGGCTCAGATCTGGGAGACACAGGGCAAATGAGGCAGATTCCTTTAGAAAGGCCTGAATTGTAAAGGGATAACCAGTTACCCTGGCCTTGTGGAAAATCCATCATGCCAGTTCAGCTGGAGGTCCTAAGCAGGGTAATTATTTCAGGGCATAAAGGATGTTCCTGTGAATCGACTGTGAGGCTCCTGGCTGTCTCTGCGTGACATGAAGTGAAACCTTGGGCCAGACCTCCTTCTTGTAAAAGGAATGTACAGTTGGAAAATAGCTTGGTTAGAGAACAGGACAGCTGGGAAGGATCTCAGCTGCTCTGTTCCCAGCTAAGACAGCATCATCTGGGTTTTTTAAGGAGGGAAAAGCAGTTCCCCAGGAGTCTGTGTTGCCTGGCTGGCTGAGTGCAGGGAGTGAAGGCAGTTTCATACAGAGTGAAAATACTGATGATAAACAGGAGACAGCTTGTCAAAATGGAATAACAGTAAAAACAAATGGGGAAAACCACATCTGGGAAAAATGAAGGTACCTTTACAAAGTAATAGGATGGTTCAGATAGTGATCTGAGGTTACATTTAGTCAATATTGCACAGCTGAAAAAGGCAAACAAGTCCTCAGTGTAGCAATAAAAGGGGTGGTGGAGGTAATTGGTCTGCACAGAGCGCTGCCTTCAGCTGCTGGAGATCCATTTTAACCATTCTTAAGCATTGGAGAAATTCAAGGAGCTTGGAAAAAAACAACAAACAACAACCTGGTGAAAACTGGAAAGAAGCCAAGCTGAGTGAGAAGGCTACAGCAGAATTTCAAATCAGTTCTTGAATAAAAGAAACTTGGAAGTTTGCCTTCCATTTGGGGTGATAGTATTGCATTTCAATAGAGATTCTAAGCTTTTCCCAGAAGTTGCTTTCCCAGCTTGGCTCTGAACTGGTTTCTAAGTTAATTTGTTTAATTTTTCATGCAAGCTGCTGTATAGCGGATGATAAATATTTCTCTTGGAAATTGATTCAGATTGGTTCTAGTGGATTTTCATTTTGGAACTCATTAAAGCGTGGACTTCAAAACTTGATTTTAATAGAAATTCTAATTAAATTTCCACCAAGCCCCCACCCCAAATACACAGAGTGCTTCCTTGTTTTCAGTGTTAAACCAGGGCTGGTTGTGAGGTGATACCTGAACAGTGAATTGCTGGGGAAACCTGAGCTTTTAATGCTGTCCATTGAGGAGACTTTTGGGTCCTCTTCTTCACCACCACATTCCCAGACTCAGGACTGAGTCACTGATTGTTTTCTTTTATTCCCAGCACCGCTGCCATAGGGATTTGCAGCACCTCACCTTGTTTATGGAGCAGTCCTTGTGGGCTTGTTTGTTTTCCCTCCTGACCCCAGGGAGGACAGCTGAGCCCACCCAAATCTCCTGCCAGCCCTCAGAATCCTGGGGTGAGGCAGATGGCCACTGTCTGGGTTTCATTCTGATGCTCAAAATCAAAAAGAAGAGAATTTATCCAGCGCTGCATGTGTGCTAAGCTGGATTTCTCAACTAGAATTAATTCCTCTACTACAATTTGCAGCTTTTTAGGTGTTTAGCTGCCTGTGGTATAAACAGCTATAGTGATTTATGCCCTTTGTTGTAGTCTCTGATCTCCTTTTTGTCCTCATTTTGTGCCCTATTCCCTTCACAGAGTGTTTGAATATAGAATAATGTTTGAATATAGTAATAATAGAGGAGGCAAAAAAAAAGAAAAAAGAAGGAGGGGATCAAAAAGAGCAAGCAGGAGTATCCTTGACATTTTTGGCTGTTCTAGAGGCAGTGACACAAATGTTCATGTCCTCATGTTTGAAATCATGACCTAATCCTGCAACTGCTCCTGCTCCTGGTGTATCTTTGAAAAGTTCTGTCTCTGCCTGTGCCTTTCATAAGTGATGACATTTGCTTAAAAACTCCCTTCGGGGTCTACGTCAATGTTTCTTCTCTCTTTTTTTTGTCTTTCTGTCTTTCCTTTTTGTTTTGCCTTTCCTTCCATAACAGACCAATGGTTATGAGGAAGACGTGTATGGATCATCCCAGAGTAGAAAATCTAGCAGGGTTAGTAGATGATTTCTATTGCTATAAAATTCTATCATTCCATTTGATGGGATTAAAGCTAACTAGCAAATTCTTTTTGGCAGTGAAGCAGGTTTTACCTGTCTTGCATGTTGTGGGTTTGGAGTTTGTCAGGCACTGGAGGTGCAGCAAGAAATAAAAAATCAAAATCTGGGAAATGTGATTTTTTGAGTTTTTTCAAAAATCAAGCCCTGAGTGGGGAGTCTCAGAAATTGGTACAGAAAGATCTTGGGAGCCAGAACTGCTTTAACTTGTGAGCAAAACTGGTTAGAAATTACATTGTGGCAGCACTGGCAGGGAGGGTTTCCACATGCTGGAAACAGAGTGAGTGCTTTTCCACCTCTGCAAGGTGTTCATGCTGTGCTCTAGCACTGAATCTCCTAATTTAGTCCATGCCTTGAGATTTCCATAGTTAAAATGGACTTTGAATTTGAATTTGCATGGCTAAAATGGATTTTGAATTTTCCCCAAATGCACATTGTTTATTTGAAGTTTGTTTAACTAAATGCCTTTGGTTTTTTGTGTGTGTTTTTTTTTTTTCGTTTTTCCCTTTATAAACCATATCCTAGGGTTTCTGGAAACGCCTACAGAGCTGAAGGGCCAGTGCAAGTGTTCCCACTTAACTACTTAACATTGCTGGACTTTTATTTCCAGTCCAGAAAAGCTTAATAATTAACTCAGTTGTGAGGATGCAGGTCACAATGTTCCAGCACAACTGTTGTGTGTCAATTACAGCAACTCCTGGCCCTGCTTTGTTAAATATTGGGGATTGTGCAGATGATTTAAAGGGGTTGTCCAGGCACAGCCTGGGGGCAGAGGGGGAACTGTTTGGGGTTTTTATTCCCCCTTTATTTTAACAAAGCCACACAAAAAGCTCAGAGCCTGTTGATCTTTGTGCTATCAAGGCTTCTAAAGAAATTTAGTGCTGTGTAGCCTAAAACTCAGTGTTTAGGCCAAAAATAAACTCTTTTAAGCCTCCATTTATCCAAGTGTTTGAGCAATAACAGGCTGAACATGAGAGGGAGTTCAGGGGGTGACTTTGTAGGCACAAAGTTAAGCAGGAGCCTGGATAAACAGTGAAATCTGATATTTCACGTCCATCTAAAATTGTTGCTGCCATATAATTTAGCTGGCATTATGTGGATAAAAGACAATGAAATATTGTTGCTTGAGCTGCTGAAAAAAACAGCCTGTCCTATTGCTGGCCCATTTGAGGAGTTCAAGGAGCTTTATTCTGTAGCACTGGTGATAAATGATGTTCTTACTCTTTACTGACATATTCCAGTGCTCCAAGGGCTGCAGGGAGAGCAAAATATCTGCAAGAAAGTCATCCAGGGGGAAGAGGTTGTTTGGTTTCCATTTAAATAATTTAAAATCATGCTGGAATTAGCGTTTGCAGCGAGGGGGTTTAGTCTGAGTAGGGCTTAATTACAGCAACATCATTAGCTCCTTGTAGTTGTGTTGCTGTTTGGATTAATCATTAATTAGGAGGGGGAGGAAGGTTTGGGGGTAACTCAGAATAGCTGAAGCTTCAAATTGATGTCAGTCTGGTTGGCATTCACTTTTTAGGAATATTGTCTCCAAAAAGCCCAAGCTGAATCACAAAGTGACAAGGAAAAATGAAAAATAGGAAAATTCTTCAGGACAGCAGGGAAATGATGAATGAACCTGCTGGCAATGGCTGTTTCCAAAATAGGTGTCCAGTTTTAAGTCACAGAATGGGCTGATCTCCATGTGCACACTGCACTTGCAGTGTCACAGCTTGATCCCTTAAATATGATTAATGCCATGTGCCAAACAGCCCACGTGCAGATTGCAAACTCTAAGCAGGAATGAAAATAATTTCTTAAAGTTTACTTCAGGCTTCCCTTCAGACAAAGTCTCCTTGTACAGGCATTTTGGGGGGTTTTGGTTTGTGGCTGGTTGTTCCTTGGGTTAGGTTTTTTTGAGGTTGGACAAGGATTTACCCTCAGCCTGTACCTGTAGGTATTGTGACATATCTAAATTTCAGAAGAAAGCAAACAAATTCCTTTAATTTGCCACAGATCTCCCTCCTTTGTGAGGAAATTAACACTTCCATGGACCACAGTGGTGAGGGAAGGATGAGTTAGGGTTTGTGAGGAGCTGACTGCTGAAAGCAGAGAGCCTTAGCTGTCTGAGAAATGTTTGGAGAGGAAAGGTGTCAGGGAACAGGTGTGAAAGGAGAGCTCTGGAGAGCAGCAAAGGAGGTGAAAGTGTGACATCTTTCAGAACAACCATTTCTCTTGAAGATCCCCTGAGTGCACCAGAAGTGCAGAGATGACTGGATGCAAGGCAGACAGCAGGGAGGGAAGGTGTTTAATTTAAAGAAGTTGCTTAAAGTCTCACTTCTTAGAGAACAGTTTTCTTGCCATGTCTGACTTGGGCTGCTCACACTCCTGCTGGGCACAGGCAGCAGCTTTGGTCCCTGGCTTTGCTCTCCATCTCTCAGCATCTCAGGGTGTAGCTTACAGGACATAAACTCCCCAGGATCTCAGGAGGAACCTGGCCAGCTCTCTCTCAGTGCATTTTTCCAGTGCTTCAAAGGCCCCACGGTTTTCACACATCCTCACAGCTTTAATGCAGTTCTCTCTTCTTCTTGCATCTGTGACCACTTTGACTGCTTTGCAGTTTGTATTCACTTAATTTACTTTTTGCTTCCCATTTAAAGGAATAAAGAATGAAGCTGAATTCTCAAGGAGTTTTCTTTTTTTTGTTTTGTTTTTTTTTTTGCTTTGTTTGTTAATGCAGGCTTCCTACTACTCTGACCTGGGTCTCCCCAACAGCAGCTATGCTTCCACATCTCAACTTTCTTCCCAAAATGGAAATTGGGTCTGTTGCCCTCTGGCTTCACCTGGCCTGGACTTTGGATAATACAACCTCTTGTGCTTAGGAATCAATTGGACCAATTGTCAAGAGTCTCTGTAGCTCTTTTTAGTGAAACTTTTAAAAAAAGCCCCAAACAAATCAGACCTTTTAAGATTTGGAATGAGTCATGGAAAACTGTTTTCAAATGAGCACAGTCAGTTTTTCCTTTGCTGCTCCTCCCTTTCCTTGTTGGTCTGGCAAGATAAGGGAAATCTTAATTACCTGAAGTTCTCTGTTTGAGGCAGCTCCTCTGCATAGCGTGTCAGCCTGGTGAGCTTGAGACAATCCAGTCTGCACCACATGAAATTACAGGGAAGCAGCTCCCAGAGTGCTGGGAGAGCATCAGTGGAGTGTAAACCCCTGTGAGGTTGCATTGTCCCCTGTGTGGGGCAGAGCTGGGTGCCAGCAGAGCTCCAGCAGTGCCCCAGGGGTGTGGATGGGGCACTGGCAGCAGGATCTGGGTTTGGGATCCCTGCTGGAGCCTCCTGCACCCGGCTCTGCCACACACACAGAGTGCTCTGGGTTTGTGTGAGTCCTGCATTTTGCGGGGGAATGTTACTAACACTTGTTTCAGGCTGCTCTGACTGAAGCACTTGTAATTTTTTCCTGAATTGGTTGTGTTTTCTCTGTGTGAATAATGAAACACACAGGAGATGATCTTACAACTAACAGTGTGTGCTTTGAAGCACTTCTGTGTAGCTCTTTTTCGTGAGGACAAACCCCATTTCTGGCTCCTGTACACAAACAAGTGTGGGAGACAATAACAGCTTAACAACCTAAAATTAAATTTTACTGTTTTGCTTTTGCATACTGTCTGTGTCCTCCCTTCCTGTAGGAAATGCATGTGCCTGCTTGGTATTCTTAGTCTTTGGGAGCAGAGATCTAATGCTTTCATGGAGCACATGACTAATATTCTCTGTGTCATGTAGTGATCCTAATCTCTCACCAAGAGGGTTCATTCTGCTGTAGGCACCTGTTTTTGTTTTTTTTTTTTTCCTGTTGAATTTTCTGTGCCAAACCAAAAAGTGTTGTGCTTGTCTCCCCCAGCCCTCCCTGCTGTACAGCGATGCCCTGCCAGCCAGGAGTTACAGGGTTTGTTGTGCTGATGCTCTGAGCACCAACACCAGAGCCACTCACCCCCAGCCATGCACACCTTGTCCCTTCCTCTGTCTGTAATTCCCCCTTGGGTGCATTTATTTGTCTCACCCCTGGTGTCCCATCCATCTGAATGCCACGTGTGTGATGCTGGTTGTGCACACCTGGGTTTGCTGAGCCTTCCTTTAATTCCTGTTGGGATTGTGCTCATGGGGTTGTGATGCTGCCAGGGAATTGTCTTCCTCGGTGTCTTTCCAGCAGCAGGACAGAGAGGCAACATCAATTCTTGCTGGTTGCTTAACAACTAAAAAATCTGTTAAAAAAATTAGGCAAATTCCTGCCTTCTTCTTTAAAATGAGCTTCTCAGAATTTTTTCTCAAAGCTTTAAGGTAGAGTTTCCTGAGCCATCTATCTCTGTGCTAAACCAGAGTCTGTCTTAAAACATTCATTTTCCTCCTATTTTATTCATTTACTAAACTGGCTGGTAAGTGAAGCTCGTCAGGAGGTAAGTGAAGCTCATCACTGCCAGCACCAGCACCGAAGGTGAAACAGATGGGACCAGTGTAAGAATTGATGTAGCCATTTCATGGGTAGGCAGTCACAGCATTAAATTGAAATTGAATTGTGAGAAGGGTTGGTGTCCCATCTTGGGGTGTGTCAGATCCACACGTTCGCTCGCCTCGGCCCTTCCCCTGCATGCTGCTGGTGTTGCACCCAGGAGATGGCCCTGTCCTTGCCCCCAGGAGGTGTCCCTGTCCCTGCCCGTGCTGCTGGCTGCCTGTTCTTGTTCTGGGTGAGTTTGTGAGTGTGCAGAGGGGCTGAGTGCCGTGCTGTGCTGTGCTGACTCTGTGTTTCATTGTAGGCGTCGGTGTACGACGAGAGCGTTTACAGCGGGAGCCGGCGCTATAGTGCCCCCAGTTCCCGTGCTGTAAGAGCTTTTCTGCTTTTCCCTGCTCTGTCCCTGTCCTCTGCCAGCCTGGGGAACCTTCCACATGGGCTCTGTGACAGCCAGGACCTGCTGCTCTAGGCAGCAGGAGTGGGAGCACCATTCCCACCAGCTTCCATGGAGCAGTGATCAATGGGAACTCATCCCTCTGTGGGACAGGGAATCCACTTCTGCCTCACGCAGATCAAACACCTTGGGAAGGCCATGCATGAAATCCTTACCCCCCCTAAGTCTTAATTCTTCTTGTCAAGTACAATTTTGAAAAATAATCAGCCAAAAATTTAAAAATCAGTTCCACATAAGCAGTGTGAAGTGGGAATATATGGGTGGCTTGGTTTTGTTACTTCCATGGAGCAGTGATCAATGGGAGCTCGTCCCTCTGTGGGACAGGGAATTCAGGTCTGCCTCACACTCAGTTTGCAGATAAAACACCTTGGAAAGGAATCATGAAATCCTTTCCCTCCCTGAGACTTAATTCTTCTTGTCAAATACAATTTTGAAAAATAATCAGCCAAAAATTTAAAAATCAGTTCCACGTAAGCAGTGTGAAATTAATGATTTTTGGGAATATATGGGTGGATTGGTTTTGTTTCTTGGATTTCCCACCAGCTTCCATGGAGCAGTGATCAATGGGAAGTCATCCCTCTGTGGGACAGGGAATTCTGCCTCACACACCTTGGAAAGGCCATACATGAAATCCTTTCCCTCCCTAAGACTTAATTCTTCTTGTCAAAACTGACAAAAATACAAGTTTAAAAAATAATCAGCCAAAAAGACAAAAATCAGTTCCACATAAGCAGTGTGAAGTGAATGATTTTTGGCAATATATGGCTTGCTTGGTTTTGCTTCTTGGATTTATAGTCAAATATATTTTACATTTATATATGTGACAGTGCTTTCAAAATGTGTGTTCCTGAGAGTGGAGAGCTCTGTCATGGGGATGGGGAGCAACAATATAAAGAATGACCATATAAATTGTGTATTTTCAAAAAAGAAACTCCAGGAGTTGGTTTACAGATTAAAAGGCACAAAATGCCTTCACCTCTTCTTCTCTATGGGTGTTTGGGGCAGGCAGTCCATCTGCTGCTGTTGTGTCCACCTGGAAAAAAAAAAAAGAAAAAAGCCAATCTCTTTAGATTTTTCAGTCCTCCTCTGTGAGCCCTCTGCTTATTGTGCCTCTCAAAAAAAAACCCCAGCAAACAAATAACCACGATCTAAGGCCATAAGAGTGAAAAGCCTGGAGATAGACAGTGATGTTAACTTTAAACATCACATTTTTATTAGCTTGGAGGAGGAAACACTTTGAAGAATGCTTACTGAGCACTTGTTGGTCCTCCAAGGGCTGTGCCATCCTCTTGCCAGCCCACTGATTCACAGCTGTGAGAAATCATTTACAGCCCAAACCTTTCAGCCCAAAACCTGTTTGCAAATCTTTCAGGGGCTGTCAGTGGCATGAGGACTGAAACCCTGGTGCTTTCCCCTCCCTCCATCCCCATTCCCATCCCACCCTGAGCCACAGGTGTTTATCTGTGTGTAACCCAGCCTTTCCAGTTCCTGGAGTAATGAGAGACCTGGAGCAGGAGGGGTTTGCCCCAGAGGCAGTGACCTTGTCACAGCACCTGTGGTTGTTTTAATGCCTCTGAACCTGGAGAGGGAGTGTCACCTCTGCTGGCTCTTCCCAAAAAATGTTTTTGGAAGGGCAGGGGGTGAGGCTGAAAGTGGCCTTGCATGGTCACAGCCACTTCCACAGTCAGCCCTGCAATGCACAGGGAGCAGCTGTGGGATAAATGGGGCCTGGAAACATTAATATGGGACTCATCAGTACTTAGAACTTGTAGCCTGTCACACATTTCAAATTTATTCTAAACCCTTCTTTTGTTAGGCATAAAACACTGCAGTGACCAAACAAAACCTGTATTTTTGCTTCAGTGCATTTTGCCTTTGATTTAGGAATTGTTGTGTGACTGGCAATAGTTGGAAACAGTGTGCAGCAGAGTTTTGTAACCTCTGAAAGGAATATCAGGTGCACAAAGCCACTGTAAGACACAGAGTCCCAGAATGGCTTGGGTTGTAAGGGACATGAAAGGCCACCTGGGCAGGGTCACCTTCCCCTCTCCAGGGTGCTCCAAGCCCTGTCCAGCCCTGACCATTCCAGGGATCCAGGGGCAGCCCCAGCTGCTCTGGACACTGTGCCAGGCCCTCCCTCAGGGTGCATCCAAGGGCACTGCCCTGCCCATGGGCTGTGCACCCTGCACAGGATGTTTTGTGGGCTTATGCTCTAGCTGGGGTTATTTCCAGCTTACCCTCTCACCATTCATTAGTGCTGCAAGCTTAATTTGCAGGTGATGCTGTGCTAATGGTGTGCTGTGACTAATGGTGATGGAGCAGCCTTGCAGTGGCCTAGCTGCTCCTGTAGTGACTTAATAAAAAAAAGCCATGAAAAAACCCACAGCATCTCCAAAGAATTATTTTCAGATTTCTGTGTGTTTGTATCTGAGAAGTCCTAATCACCTCTGAAATAAACTCATTGTTTCCAGGGTAAGTTCTAGTCCTGTTTCCCTGATGCTTTAAACTTTCATTTCCCTGTTCCATGTCCACTGCATTAAAATCTCTGAAAATAAAACAGCATGGACACATTCCTTGTCCTTGTCAGCAACCAGCCAGCCCTGTCCTGCATCTCTGCTCAGATGTGTCCTTTTAAAAAAAAGCTACAAGGCTTTCTTTGGCAGGAGATGAGGACTACAGGTGCTGGAAAACCAGGAGAGAGACTCAGTCTCTGAGCTGGGCTCAGTTTTTACGTCAATCCCCACATAGATGGATGTTTCTTCCTTTGGCCTGTGGAGCATGAATTCATTTTATATGTGCATATAAAATGGGAAAATGATTCACCAGAGCTCTTGGAAAATAGTAGGATGGAGGCTTTTGTAGAGAAACTGAATTGTTTACTTGTCACTGGTACCTGAAGAGATATAAATAAATGATTAGTATTCTAAGAATTGAGTCAAATCTCTGCTTGAACTGCCAGTGGAATTACTGCTTGCCTTGATTTTCAAATTAACAATTCTCTGTTTTTCACTGCTGTTCCTTTGTCCAGCTGCATGTAACCATCTCTTGAACTGATTTCAGATGTGATGCTGTACATCCTCTCCTGCTTCCCTTGCCAGTTCTAATGGCTTTCTCTTTTCTCTGCCTGCTGTTCCTGGATTTCCTGCTGCAGCCCTCTGAGTACAGCTGCTACCTTGGGTCGGGATCTCGGGCATCCTCCAGAGCCAGCTCTGCTCGGGCCAGTCCAGTGGTGAGCTCCTCTCTTCCTCTTTGCCCTTTGTTTCATTCCTCTCTCCTTCAAGGTCTTTTTTTTTTTTTTTTGTAGAGAGGTCACTGTCTCTGAGTAATCCTCAAGGGATGTATTATTTGCTTAAAAGTGCTGTCACACTTCTCCTGTAATCTGCCTAAATATTTGGAACCTCAGAGTGAAAAATTCCCTAGTGACAGCAGCACAGAAATTTCAGCTATAAAATTCTATTTGCAACCTGGTTAGTCCATAAAACAGCAGGAAGATTTTTTTAGTGATTCAGGTACACCTACCTCAGACATTTCCCTTAATGGCACTGTTAAATAGTAACCACTAGTCACTCATCTGAGCATGAATCCTCTAAATATCAGTGCTTCTATCCCTGGATTTATAAATGCAGTGATGAAGAAAATTAGTTAAAAGAGTTTCTGTGAGTTTCTTAGGGTGTTAATTGGACTTTCTGGGCAGTCCTTAGGACAAAGAAACCAGAGCAGGAATTCCAGAACTGAAGTGATTCCTATGCAAATGCCTGTTAAGACAAAGAAACCAGAGGATGAATTGCAAAATTGAACTGATTTCTATGCAGATGAATGTTTGGACTCTCATGCACTTTGGACTCTCATGACAATAAGAGTTTGCTTTAAATGGAGAAAAAAGCCCAGCAAGGTTGTTGATGGGAGTGCTGTGTCTCCTCTTGGGGAGGAGGAAACCCTAAATCTCCTGCAGCATTCAGGCAGTTCAGTTTCTCTCCAGTGAGCAGTATTTTGGTGCAGAGCTGCAGGGCTCTCCAGAGGTTGGATTTGATCCTTTTGTGGGACTGCAGAATGCCAGGCACTGCAGTCTTTAGCAAGGTGAAGTGCTAGAGGGATGAGGAGCGCCCAGCACAAGCTGTGGCTGAGCAATGCTCAAGTGCTAATGATGCCTCAGGTTTGAGCTTTTATATTTCTTCAGATTCTGTGCTGCTTTAGTGTGTGGGTCTGAGCTTTATATTAGGGCATGGTGAGCTCTCTTCACAGAATAGGGAGACAAAACAATTCCTTCTCCAGCTGGGGACCAAGGATCCAAATCTCAGGCCCAAGAGCACAAACAACATGGACTGAAGGGAGAAAAACAAGGATGGGACTGCATGGGCTAAAACTATAATTGGACAATTAACTCCAATATGCAAATGGAAGAGAACTTACAAAAGTGAGAGACCCCATGACCAGTTGTCCATTTTGTGACCATTTTGGTCCATCTTGGGTGTAGCTGCCCAAGGTGGATCCATTGAGGCCTTTTAATAAATCCCTGCTTTATTCTTTAACTATGTCCAGCCTCTGCTCTAGGTCAGCCTTCACAGGGCATCACTGAAGGCTTGTCCACCCCCTGCTTTTAGGGGTTCCTGTTCCTCTCTGTGGCTGTTTCCAGTTCTGGGTATTTCTGATTTATTTCCAAGCATGAGGATAGCTGCTGAGTGCTCTAGGATGTCTGGTAGAGGAAACATGCAGCTTACAGTAAACCAAAATATAACAACATTAATTTGCCATAGAGAGTGAGTTTTGGAGTCTGCCATTTGAAAACATACAACAGAGCTGTGTGCTCTGAAGTTTTGGTGTTCTAAGGGTACATTCACTTTTTTAAATTGTTAAAAAACAGAGGGATTTTCATTGGATACTGTATGGCAGCTGGTGAGCTATAAATAAATCAGTGTTTTATTTAGCCCCTGAACCTGAGTCCCTGAGCTATGAGTTCTTGCAGAATATGACTTATATTAGTAATACATCTTAAATGGCTTTGGAAACTGAATTTCAATTACCCCCAAAGCAAGAACCATGCAGAATAAACAGGGATTCCATGACAGTTCTGTAAGGGCACTAAGAACTGGGTGCAGTTGGTGTTTTTTGTGTGCCAGCTGAGTCACTCCTGCAAGTTCCTCACAGGAATCACAGGATGCTGGGAGGTGCAGGGGAGGTTTTGGGCTTTAAATTCCCTGCTTACACTTTGGCCCCGTGGTATGCAAGTGGCTGGAGATGCTGTGCTGAGTCAGCACCAAGCTGAAAATCTGCTCTGCAGGGAGACAGCAGGCACTCCTTAAATCACCTTTTTTTCTGGTTTAATTAGTGGTTTATTGCCTGCTGTGAAGAGCTTCCCTTATCTCTGTCACCTTGAAGAAGAGCAGAGTTAATGCCATAGCGAGTCCAGCTGATCCTAAAAGTTCTCATGGCTACACAGAGTCAATCCAGCAGCACTTTGTGATCATAATATTTTTTTCCTGCATTAAACAGACATTGCTTTTCCTGTAGCTCAGGGGGAAGGATCACTTTTACTGACAAGATTCAAAGTGTTCTTGTAGAGTTTTCAGTCAGGTACTTGAGAGTGGAGAATGATTCCATGGAACTTTCTAAATTAAAGCAGACAACAGCTTGTCCCTGCAGCTCCGAAATTTTTTTACTCAGAGTTTCCCCCTCCTATCACTGTTCAGTGAGCAGTAAGCAAAAAGCAGCAGTAGTTTTCCTGCAGTGGTTTTCCTGCTGTGCACAGCTTTGCTAGCTCGTGTTCTTATTTGTGTTACCATGTTGGTGATACAGTCAAAGGCAGGAAGATACTTCAACACAATGTGTGAATTTTTGGCTTTGTAGTTATTTTAAGAATTCACTATATCTGAATGAAGTTTGGGGTTTATTTATTTTTCTTTAAGTTTTTCATGTTATCCCACTGGTAATTATCTGCTGTCCTTGCAGTTACTGCAGATATGCAAATATGTTGTTTAATATTAAACCATCCTCACAGAAAGTACAGATCTTAACACTACTGAGAGCAAACATCAGATTTTTCTGTACAGATGGGCCTGAGCTCTCAGCATGTTTTGGCAGAGCTGGACTTTTGATATGAATTGCAGGAGTTTTGTTGTTTTTCTTTTCCAAATCAAGAAGCTACTAGTGAAAAGCAATTATTTCTAAATCTGGAACAGGCTCAGTAGTATTTGTCTGAAGTTTCTCTAAGGCAAGGCGGGTGAAACAAGAGGAGAGGGCAGGTTTTGCTGTGTTAAGATGATGATGATGATGATGGTTCATCCTGGCTTGGGGTTATGTCCATTCCCTGGGGGGCTTGGGCAGTGCCAGCACCCTCTGGGGGAGAATCTTTTCCTAAAATCCAGCCTAAACATCCCCTGACACAGCTCCAGCCATGTCCTGGATCCAGAGGAATTACAGGGAGCAGAGACTGGAGCAGCCCCAGGGATGGAAGGTGCCAGCCATGCTGAGCTCTGCCCTCATCTCCTCTGCTCCAGCTGAACAGTCCAGCTGCCCTCAGCTGCTCCTTGTGTGTGCCCTGCAGCCCCTTCCCCATCTTCTGTCCCTCCTTTGGAGGCTCCCTCACAGCTTTAGATCTTATCTAAAGCTGCCCCAGCCCAGAGCTGACAGGACAGTGCCCTCCCTGGCCTGGCTGGCACTGCTGGGGTGACCCCCAGGACAGGGATGTCCCTCCTGGCTCAGATCCAGCTGGCCATGGACCAGCACTGCCAGATCCCTGCTGCCCTCTCACTCCCCAGTGTGGGCATAACTCAATGCCCAGCTGTGAACACATCTGCTCACTGGCAGAGACTTAGAGAGAGAAATGAAGGCACTGATGGATTTCATTGTGGTGGAGACACTTAGGAAGCTTTGCCTTCTCTCTGTTTAGGGCAGGTTGTGTCCTAGCCCTGCCTCTGACAGTCTGATACAACCTTGGGATAGGGCAGGTTGTATCCTAGCCCTGCCCTGACAGTCTGGATGTACTTTGGGATAGGGCAGGTTGTATCCTAGCCCTGCCTCTGGCAGTCTGGATGTGCTTTGGGACCCTTTGGATAGAGTAGGTTGTATCCTAGCCCTGCCTCTGACAGTGTGGATGTGCTTTGGGACCCTTTGGATAGGGCAGGTTGTATCCTAGCCCTGCCTCTGGCAGTCTGGATGTGCTTTGGGCCCCTCTGGAGTGAGGATTTGCTGCAGTGCTAACTTGCATTTCTGGCACTGATAAGTTTGTTTAGGCAGTGACGTTTGGCATAGCAGTCATTCCTGAGAGAGGATCCTTCTCACAGACCCTCCTCAGACCTGACACATCTCAGCAGTGGTTTTCCCCTGCTGACTCTTGCTAATTGCTGGAGTTCAGGTGGCTCTCAGAGAAGCAGCAGGAGCTCTGTTACAGCTGATCAGACTGGTAAGATGGGGGCTCTTGGAGGGGTTGTACTGACTGCAGCGCCTCTTTCCTTCTTCTTAATTCCAGGTTTTGTAGATACCATGCTGTGTTAAACTCTAGCCTAACAATTTTTCTCTGCTGTGGGCCATATTTCCATTTCAAGCTGTGCTGTGCTACTTTAAGGGCAGGAAATGATCTTAATTTGATTTGTCACCAAAAATCCCCCTTGCTTTTGTGAGGAAGTTGAGCTAAGTGTAAGATGTGAGCTGGGGCAGGGACAGCCACAGTTCTGAACCCTGAAGCTGTTCTGATACCTGAGCATGGGACATGGCACAGTCAGAAGAATTCCAGGCTTCCCTTCCCTGATTGTTGAGGAGCCTGGAAGCTGGAAACTGCCTCAGTCCTGGCCTTTCACTGATTTTAAGGTCCCTGTACTTGCAGTAGGTGTTTGGTTGGATGCTCTGTGCTGGTGCTGCAGGAACTCATTTTGGACACTGCACTGGTGGCAAAGAGCTTCACCCTAAAAGGGTTTTAACCCTTTTAATCCATGGAAAACAGGCACTTTGGCCATATAAAGGCTCGTGGGGTGATCTTGCTCAGGTTGTGTTTCCAGCTGTGGTGAGCTCTGATAATGCTGACATTTTTGTAATGTGCCTCTGGATTTATTCTGAAATGCTGTCAGAGGAGGCTGAACTCTGATCCCACTGCACCTACTTTGCAGAGAGCAGTCAAAACAAAGATATGCATGCTGGAGTTCCTTGGAAAATTACTTCCTTTTCCTGCTTTTTTGTGCTCTGAAGTACAAATTGCCCCAGTTGTTGGTGGAGAGGAAGATAATCTGTGATTAGAGACAGACCCATGTGCAAATGAGAAATGGTAGTGTTGTGTAAATTAAAGGTACCATTAGGTGAATCCCTCTTTAAATCTCCTTTTCTGGCAAGTATTCTGTCAGTCCTTTGTGTTTGTGTGTGGAAAAGTCCCCAAACCAGGATATTTTTATGAAGGGCTGTGCTGAGTGCATGTGAAGGTGGAAAAGTTCTTCTCAGCCTGTTTAACAATTGCAGTGTTCTTGATTGAATACTAATACAGAAGCCAAGTGTTTGGGGCAAGAATTCTGTACAACTTCAAATAAACATAAACATTTCTCTCCTGACCTTTCTCTGTTTCATTTATCGCTGAATCAACTGCCAGAGGGCTTGGGAGGGACTGGGGGAAAGCTGAAACCTGGAGGTCCCTCTGGTGGCTGATTCCTTTAGGAAAAATTTATCTTTTTAAAAGGTACTGTGAATACATTAATCTAAACATGAGCACGATGAAAGCTGTATAAAATATTCATCTCAAGTAGGTTTCTCTCTTTGTACAAGACAGATTTTGGTGTATCACTGCCCTGTAACCATAAAATTAAATGCTGCTTGTTTCAGTCTGGCTTTTCGCTTGGAAAAGTGTCATGTAGCAAGAGGCAGCTGTGTATTGTAAGGATGTTATTTTGGTGTGAAGAACTGGCTTTTCTTGAAACTGAGTTTTTAAGTGTTAATTTTTAAATAAATTATTAGGGATAGTTACTGGTTTTGAGTAGAAACTGCTCTGAGTATGGCATTCATGGCACTGAGTGGATAAAAGATGAAATGTGGTTTGTTTCCTTAACCACCTCAATTTTAGATGTTACTTAATAGCTTTAATTATTAGAGATTATGCTCCATCAGAGTCATTATTTAAGATAGTTTTGCAATAAAGGTGTAGCAGGCTTCACAGGTGTGGTTAGGAATGCTCTGAGTAGAAACATTCACTGCAGTCATATCTCTCACCACATTGTCTTCAACATTCCCCTTTGTAAATGCAAGCTTCTGTTTGACTCATGTGATGAGTCAAACTTATTTTATTTTATTTTATTTTATTTTATTTTATTTTATTTTATTTTATTTTATTTTACTCATGTGATGCATCATTAAAACAATATCAATATTTGCTCCCATCTTTATTTTCCTAAAAACTGAGACTGCAGAAAATAGAGGCCATTGTGCAGATGGCTGAAGGAGCATAAATATTTTGAGTTGTGCCCTGTAGGACAGATTTTGCAAAGGCTGTACACAGATTTCCAGAGGTACGTGTGTGTGGACACACAAATCTTTTGTCACATGCCTTTATTGACACTGCCACAGCTGTCCTGATAAACAACACTACAGTGTTTGGCCAGGCTAGAAGGCTGCCAAATCCAGCACTTGGAGCTGTCTGGCATGAAAATAAAAAGCTGTTTGCTCAATTCAGTCCATCTTGTTCATTGGGTCTGAGCTAAATTATCTGCCTTCATTAATGACCCTCTCTTATTGCCTCCAAATTCAGAGATTTTAGGGGTTTTCCCCTTAGGATTTTATGTATTCAGTTTAAATCTAGTGCTTTAAGTCTGGCTTATTTTACTTTGAAGCCTCAGCCTTTAAGTTTTCTTAATGCTAATTCACAGGGAATTTTAGCTGTGAGATGTCAGTGTAAAAAGCTGATTTGTAACACAGTTCTGAGATTTTTTTTTTAATAGGGTAACATAGGTAAATTGAAGAATAATGAGTGAGATTATCCCCATATTGTTCTATATAATAAAAGGAGAAAAGCTCCAAACAACTGTGCCGAATGTGGACTGATTAGGAAGAGATGTAGGTTTTGAGTGTGTTTTCAATGGAAATTATCAGCTTAACCTCAATTATGCCCTGCCTTCCCCTTAATCAGCTCTGTCCTGATTATTTTTCCAGTAGTTTCAAAAACACTATTCCCTTTGGCAATCAGGCTCTTCTTGCTCTGGGGAAGACATTAATTTTTCTAGGAGTCTTTTGGGAAACAAGCTTGACTGTGCTGAATGTCCCAAGAAGAATTCAGGTTTTGTTGAGTTCTGCTGAGTTTTTCGTTTCATTCAGTCCTTTTTACACTTAGTTCCATCTTAGATGGAGATATTCTGTAACTTTTAAACCCTTCAGCTGTCTGCATCTATGGTGATTTTCTGTCCCCCTAAATGCTGCTTTCTCACTGTTTGGGTTCTTCTGGACTAGTTTTGGTACAGGATCTCTCTTGTAAATCAGCAAATTGCAGTGAAATACTGAAACCCTAAAAGAGCCATTTATTTAGACTTTGGATTGATCCCTGATTTTTTGGTTTGAGGGTCAGTTTTGTAGTCTAGGATCTTTGCTTGAAGTCCCTGTTTGTCTTGAGAGGGGAATATTAACCACAGGTTTGAAACTTTAGATTTCAAGTCCAACTTGGTACCTTGCTTTTTGGGACTGGGAGGATGTGGTGGCATTTCTGGTATATTACTACTTTCTCTTACCCTTTATTGATTCTATTAATAATTCCTTCTCAACCTCTCTTTTACAGATTGAGGAAAGGCCAGAAAAAGACTTTGAGAAGGTAAGAAGGATCTCATCAATTATTCTGACAATAGTGCTTTGTTCATTCTTTTCCATGGGTACAGCTTGCCATGAGTGCACAGAAATCTCCTATAAAATCCATTGTGAGGCAAAAATTGGAATTTCTGGAGCCTTCTGCTGCATTTTTGAAGATGAACTTTTCAGCCCCTGCTTACTCAATGTTAAGTAGCTGACCTTCAACAGCAGTTGGCTGAAACTGCTTTAGGCTAAGCCACACAAACACTGTGTGTGTTTATTAGATCTTAATTATGAGACCTAAGTTATTTATGTAAAAATAAATAAATCATCATCATAAAAGAGGAGGCTGCTGCATTAACCCTGAGTACAGTCAAACAGTTCATGTGGCCACTGCTGCAGAGTAAATAAATATCCATAAAGGAGAGGAGCTCCCAAAGCTTCCACAGAATGTATCATTGCAAGTTTTGAAAATGTCTGGCAGGCTGATACAAGCCCCTAAAGACTTTCTCCAATTAAGAATTAGCAGTTAGAAGCTAAATTATGCAAACTCCTATTGCAGTCTTATTTAAATACTTCTGATCTGCTTTTTCTCATTAGTTCCCCTTGTTAAATCTTGATTTTTTTACTTCTTGGAAAGTTTGATTTTAATCAGAAGCGCATCATTTAGAAGTGCAAGGATTGGTGTAATGTATGTATTTAAAAAAAAAGAAAAGGGGAAAGCTGCAAACTCATAATTTATGTCGAAAAGAGAGTTCTGAGCAGTTTATGTGTGTGTGATTGTAGGGAGCACGAACTGTCTCAAGTTTATCAGCAGCTACCTTGGCCTCTCTGGGAGGCACTTCTTCACGGAGAGGCAGTGGGGACACGTCCATCTCAGCTGACACAGAGGCTTCCATCAGGGAAATCAAGGTGAGGAATGCTCATCCCAAGAAAAATGAGGGAATGTCCTTCAGGGGCAGTGAGTGGGGTGCAGGAAGGAGAAGCACTGCTGGAGATGTGTCTCAGATGGGACCTCAGGGGCAGTGAGTGGGGTGCAGGAAGGAGAAGCTTTGCTGGAGATGTGTCTCAGGTGGGACCTCAGGGACAGTGAGTCGGGTGCAGGAAGGAGAAGCACTGCTGGAGATGTGTCTCAGGTGGGACCTCCCAGCCTGGAGCAGGGAATGGGAGGAGGGTGGGGATAACACAGAGGAGAGAGCCTGGCACAGAGGGTGAGCATCACTGAAAGGGACAGAGGAGGGCTGGGATTGCTGGAGCCTTTGAACCTGGGTCTGCGCCTCGTCCTTAACACTGAAGATTCTGTTTTTTCCTGCCAAGAAAATCAGAATTAGCCCAAACCCCTGACCATGAAATCTGGTGGTGTGGCGAGGCCTCAGCTTAGGCTCAGAGCCTTGAGGAGTGTGGGAGAGGTGTTGGGAGCAGCACCTTGAGCCCTGCTGGTCCCTGCCAGCTGCACTCTGCCCTTAGCGCTGTCACTGACCTTTGTCACCTCCCTCAGGACATCTATGAGCTAAAGGACCAGATTCAGGATGTAGAAGGCAAATACATGCAGGGGCTGAAAGAGCTGAAGGTACTGAGTGCTGTGTGAGCATTAACCCAGTGTGAGCCCAGAGCTGCCCTGCATGCTGCTCTCCTGGGAACTGAACTGGGGGCAGTGTCTCATTGACTGTGGCACATTGTTCTGACTGCGGGGTTTGTGCTGGGAAATGCTTCCAAGTGCTCCCTGAAAGGCTCCTGATTGTCACTGCATGTTGTCTTTGCTGGTTTGCATTGTTTTTCTAGCAAATTTAAATTATTTGGGGTTTTTGAATATAGTTTCCTAATCCAAGAAACAATATAAAATATAAAATATAAAATATATATAGTAAATTATAAAAGATATATAAATATAAAAAAATATATGTATATATAAATAAAATGTATAGATCAAATATACTATATAATATATATAGCAAATTATAAAATATATAAAAATATATATAAATAAAATGTTTATAGCAAATATACTATATAAAATATATATAGCAAATTAAAATTATTTGGCTTTTTTATATAGTTTCCTTATCCAGGAATTATAAAGTATATATAAATAAAATATATAAACAAAATATATAAAAATTAATGTATATATACATATAAATAAAATGTATATAGCAAATATACTATATAAAATATATATAGCAAATTATAAAATATATATAAATAATATATAAATAAAATATAAAAATATATATATAAATAAAATGTATATAGCAAATATACTGTATAATATATATAGCAAATTATAAAATATATAGAAATAAAATATATATATAAATAAATATATATATAAATAAAATGTATATAGCAAATATACTATATAAAATATATATAGCAAATTAAAATTATTTGGTGTTTTTCTAATGTAGTTTCCTAATCTAGGAAACTATATAAAAATAAAATATATATAGCAAATTATAAAATATATAGAAATAAAAAATATATAAATAAATATATAGAAATAAAAAATTGTATATAGCAAATATACTATATAAAATATATATAGCAAATTAAAGTTATTTGGCATTTTTTAAATATAGTTTCCTAATCCAGGAATCTATATAAAATATAAAATATATATAGCAAATTACAAAATATATATAAATAAAATATATAAATAAAATGTATAAAAATACATATAAATAAAAAATAAAATGTATACAGCAAATATACTATATAATATATATAGCAAATTATAAAATATATAAATAAAATACATATAAATAATATATATAAATAAATATATATACATAAAATTTATATAGCAAATATACTATATAAAATATATATAGCAAATTAAAATTACTTGGCATTTTTTTAATATAGTTTCCTAATCCAGGAAACTATATAAAATATAAAATATATATAGCAAATTATAAAATATATAGAAATAAAATATATATAAATAAATATATATATAAAAATAAAATGTATATAGCAAATGTGCTATATAAAATATATATAGCAAATTAAAATTATTTGGGGTTTTTTTGTATAGTTTCCTAATCCAGTATTGGGAGATGAACTAGAACTCATCTCCTACAGTATTAACAACAAATATGAGTTTAGAACCTTGACTGTTTTTATTTTTATAAGTCCAGGTGAGGTGTCATTCTGGTTTCCCCTTAAACAATTCTTGCAACAAAACTCTATTTATCAAAGTCTGTCACATGAAGAAGAAATGCTGAAGCTCTTACTGCTTCCATGAAGCCATAAATACATTTTGTATAAACAAAATGTATTTTGTATATGAATACAACATCAATACAACAACCAACTTGTACATCCATGTTCCACCCACCTCCTAAGTGAGCACTGGCTTTTTGGGAAAGTCAAAAAAAATAAATTCAACATCTGCCAGCGTTAATTGCTGATTGTGTCATCAGCTCAGTGCTGACAGATGAAGATGTTGCCATTTTAAGTGAGTTTTATGAAAACAGCAGTAGTTAATCCTTTTTTTTTGGTAAAATTTTGGTTTTCTTTGTGGTCACTGAGTAGCAGATAGAACAAAATAACCACCCTGCATAAAAATGTTTCAATCCATGTCCCTTAAACTGCCTTTTGGGGTGATTTGGAGCTAAGCTGCTGTTTGATGCTAGGACACCAAAACATGGCATGCTGAAGGAGTGGAGCAGAACTTCCTTAACTTCTTCCTTGCATATACTTCCTTTCCAGCTCCTGTCTGAGCTTTCCAAATCCTGGTGCCTTTCCTGTGCTTGACTTTTCTCATCCGGAGCTGGAAAGTGCCCCAAAACACAATCAAATATTTGGAACAGGACAAATTCATATCCTAAAAGGAAAAATATCTAATTTGTTAACAGAAATGTCAATTAAACTGATTTAGACTTTGCCACCATCATCCTTAGTTCTATTATCAGCTGGAAAAGGAAGTATATGAAATTCACCCCAACTTCAGTTGAAATAATTAAAATTACACAAGTTCCATGGGAAATTGTTTGATCTGTAAACTAAAATGTTGACACGTGTGTCCTGCTTGTTTGCACATTTACACTCCTTTGTTTATATAACTCTTATTTCTTTATTAAAATCAAGTAGGGCAAAGTTTGCATAAATGAAAAATTATGCTAATCTTTATTTGTTGTTATAAATGTCTCAGTATCTTATATTCAGGTCAAACTGTCAGAAGGGGTTTTCAAGATTCTGGGAATTGTATCTTAGAGAGTAAATTTGGAAAGAAGGGATGTGATATGGGAAACTTAATGGGAAATCACACATCAGGTCACAAAAGCTGCACCTTTCTCTGTCACAGTGAATCCTGAGTCAGTGTTTAAGGGTTCCCACACTGCAAGAATCTCTGAAATTACTGTGAAGTGGCCATCAAGCTGCCTGAATTTCAGGCTCAAATCATTCAAAGTGATTTTAATCAAGGCCAGTTCACCTTTAAAAATAAAAAAAAAAACCCAGCTTGCCATCTTGAGCAGCAGCTTAGAGCTGCCAATGTGCAGGGGCTGGGGGAGGAGGGAGAGCAGGAAGGCAGGAGCTGCAGCAGCAGAGCTCAGGAAACATTGAATTTGTGCTGAGGTAAGGCTGCTTGCTTGGCAGCACAACCCTGATGGGGATTGGGCAGGTTTTCCTCATCTTGGGAGCCTCCAGCCCAGGATTCATGCTGCTTTCCTAGGCAAATTTGTGTTTTGGTGCTTTATTTCCTCACTGAAGGTCTTGGTTGGCAAAGTGTCCTCCTTTATTTCTAGCTCTGACTGAGCTGCTTTTTCCCTGCAGGACTCTCTGGCTGAAGTTGAGGAGAAATACAAGAAGGCTATGGTGTCAAATGCTCAGCTGGACAATGAGAAAACCAATTTCATGTACCAAGTGGACACCCTGAAGGATGCACTCCTAGAGTTAGAGGAGCAGCTGGCAGAATCCAGGAGGCAATATGAAGAGAAAAGTAAAGTATGTAAAGAGCTCTGGCATGGGGAAAAAGCAGGGAGAGATTTGGAGGGGGGTAGAGATCTTTGAGAGAAGGCAGCTAAATTACTATTCAATATTTTGCATTACTGGTTTAATTAGTATTAAGTGAAATACCAATTTGTTGTGTACTTGTGATCGTACAAATGAGAATTTTTCCTAAGCCATTTCTGAAGAAGGGGAGAAATGTTCTGGCTGGTAAAGGATATATTGGTATTATCACATCTCCTTTTATATTCCATCTCCAAAGTAAATTCATGGGGTTTGTCCATAGGGACTTCTGGAGCAGTTTTACTCACAAAGGTGTCTCCAAGCAGCCTGTGGGAGGGTTGTGCAGTTCAGTGCTGGTTAAATGTTGAATTAAGTTTTTTTACATTAATTCAGCAGCTGGCAGTGATTTGATGTTAAATAATAAAACTGAGGCTTATGTTTTCAGAACTGCCTTCTTGTAGCTTGGGGCATTTGACTACACCCTACAGTTCAAAACACAGTTCCTGAAAGATACTGTGTGGTTTTTTTTTCTTTTTACTTAAAAGTCCAGCTAACTTTCAGTACATGGCCATGTGGGAAGAGTGGGTTAAATTGCCATCCATTCATGTGTGCAGTCTGAAGGACTGGAGTGAAAAAGCTCTTCAGCCTGCTGCTCAGCTTATGAAATGGGCTAAATGATGTCTGCCACTTCTATATTTGGTGCAATAATAGCATCTTGGAAAAAGGACAAACTCGTTAAAAATTGCACTCTTGTGGGATTAGAGGGATATTCATGAATTACATTGCAGTAAGCATTTTCTTTGTGTTTGGGCTTATTTTCCTGTTTTTGATGGGATGCTATTTTTGATTAATATTAATCTTGTGAATATTTCATTATTCACAGGAATTTGAGAGGGAGAAGCATGCTCATAGCATATTGCAGTTTCAGTTCATGGAAATCAAAGAGACTTTGAAGCAGAGAGAAGAAATGCTTGCAGTGAGTAACTGTTTTTTTTCTTTTAATGGCTTCTTTGATTGGTACATTCCCAAGCAGCAGTAGAGTGGAGAATCTGAGGGATGGAGAATTTTATTCCCTATTCAAGTTTCTCACCAGAAGAAATATTAGTGTTTCAGGCCAAACAGGTTCAGAGCTGACTAATGCAAATAGTACTTTCCTAAGTATTACCTTATTCTTCCTAAGTATTGCATTTTGAACAGCTGTTTGTGGAGATGCAGAGGAAAATAACAGAACTGGAAAATACAAGAACAGTAACTTGTTTTAAGTGATGTTGTGGATAGCAAGATTGTCTTCAGGAGCACAGGTTCAGTTGGGATGTCAGGAACTGTGCATTGGAGTTACTCATTTACTTTAGCACCTGACTTTTTTCATTCTTTGGCATCACTGCAATCTTGGCCTTCCTTGTTAACCTGTTACCTGCTTTCTGTCTTCTTGTTTTGCTCCTGCCCCTCAGGAAATCCAACAGCTGCAACAGAAACAGCAGAGCTATGTCAGGGAAATTTCTGATCTTCAGGAGACAATAGAGTGGAAAGACAAAAAAATAGGGGTAGGACTTGTCAACTCCTGCAATGTGTTCAAAGTGACACTGATCCTGCTTTTGTAAAACCCCTCTGTAGTGCTTTTGCTTGCTGTGGCTGTCCTATGGTGTTGCCAGTGAAGTAGCAAATAGCAAGTGTTGTCTTTGGCCAGTAGTACCTTAAAATCCAAGGAAAACCAAGCAGCTGCTCTGCTTTCAAACCAAGGGCAATTGATTTGCTGTGCTGCACCATTTGCATTTGCCATATGGGGAAAGGAAGTGCTATTTATAATGCAATTCCATCAGCACTGAGTTTTCTCTTGTTCAGATTCAATCTGCAGACTGAGCAGAAACTGGAGTGGGATAAAGAGGTAATGGAGCTATTTATAGGATGTTGGGATGAAAGTCTCCCTTGCTTCTCATCCCTTCCCACCACCTCTTATCAAAGCCACATGGAAAGCCACTCTGGTTTTCTTTTCCAGCTGAACACTGAAAGGCTTCCTGAAGAAAGTAGGAGAAAGAAATCTGGCAGCTTGCCCATGTTTGTGATGTCCAATGATTTGTAGCAGCTTGAAACTGAAAATTGTCTAATTTTTTTTAATTGTTCCATTTGTACTTAGATAGAAATAGTGGGAGGGGGGAATTCAGTAGCAAAATATGCATTTGCACATGGTGCATCCCAGACTAAGGATGGCTTAATGGCAGCTTTCAAATTAATTAAAATGTAAAATAAAAAGACTCCTGAAGTCCAGTGGGCCTATTTCCATGTCCGCATGGGAATGACATGGAGTCTTCAGTGTGCATACTGAAGGAATGTGGGTTTGGATCAGCTTGTCCAGCAGATAAGAATAAAAAGTGGGCCCTCATTTGAAGGGTCCCCAGTGAAGAATTGGGCTCTGAATGTCTTTGTCAGGAATTCTTGGTTACTGAGGAAGCTTTCTTGGATTTGAGGTTTCTCTCTCTGTATGCAAACTCTGTTCCTATAATCTGTAAACTCGACCATTTTCATCTGTGTCCCTTCCATCCCCTGAATATCTTAAATCTGCTCATTCTTGTCTACATTTGTTTTCATGGCCTTTACTTGTCTCCCTTCCTTTCTTCACATCTCCTCTGTCTGTGTTGGGAACTCAGGCACTAGAGAGGCAGAAAGATTTCTTTGATTCCATAAGGAGTGAGCGGGATGACCTTAGAGACGAAGTGCTTGTGCTGAAGGAGCAACTGAAGGTATGTAAGAGGAATAAAATAAATTTATATTCACCTGCTGACCCTTTTCCCCTGTACATTTGGGCAGAAATATTAGGTCTGGCTCAGTAGCAATATCTCAATTTTCATGTTGCCTATAAATTGCCATTTCAGGGATTTTCTATATGAAGTCCTTTCCCTTGCTATTGATTGTGAGTTCTTAGTGTAGATTGGAGTATAAAGAAGTTGTTTTTGTAGGAGTCACTTCTCTGAGGAACATCTTATGCAGCAGATTTATGTTAAAAATAAAAAATAAAGAGATGGGGTCACATGCTTTCTGTCAGAATGGCTGAACTGAGAACTGCAGTATCTGTTCTCCTTCCTGACTCCCAGCCACGTTTAATGGAATGATTGAAGCAATTGTTTATTCAGAGTATCTTGGACAAGAGCACTTGACAGTCCTTCCCTTGCTGAGCAGCAGGCTCTAAAGCTTTGCTTTTGCTTCCCACAGAAACATGGAATAATCCCAGACTCTGATGTAGCCACCAACGGGGACACATCAGACATTCTGGATAACGAAGGACACTTGGATTCTTCCCGAAGTGCCTCAGGCACCACTCAGGCATTAAAGACAGGAGGGGAGGGCATGCTAGGTAAGTGCTGTGTGTCCTCTCAGCCCCTGCTGCCTGTCTGTCCTTCATTCATCCACCTCTGCTTGGACGGGGCAGTTGTTAGTGGGACAATTAACAGCACGCAGCATGCTCCTTGTCCAGTCACTCCCTGTGCATTTCCCTGCTTCCTTCGTGTTGATTATCACTCCCAGTGTGGCCTGCAGCCTCCTCCAGCAGCAGACTTCACCTCCCCTGCAAGGTGACACAGGCTGGGAATGCAAATAGGACATTACAGATAAGTAGCAGTCACTCACATTGCCATTTAAACTCTGAATTGGAAAATTGTCCCAGGGTAATCCTACTGCTGCTCAGTGTTTTTCAGCACATGCCTTAAATATTCAGGAAAAAAAGGGATTTTAGCTTTCTGTCAAGAGCTTGTGTGTTGGTTCATTGATATCCCTGAGAACTGTGTCTGCTTGAACAACAGTGCTGGGCTCTGCCAAAGCACACCAAAGGATAAATTCTTTGTTCCTGTGCTATTGAACACTTAAAATTAACACTTCTGTGTTTTTACTTGTTACATTGACATTTCAATTACATCCTTTGAATTTGACAGCGTTAGGAAGGAGAAATCTGGTTGGCAAAACCTCTTTATGCTTTTATGTGTTGAACTTACTAGAGAACTATTGTACTAGTGTAAGGAAATAAAGTAATATTTTTGCTTTGTTGGATTTTTTTTTGTTTGTTCTAAATGAACATACTAATAAATAGCTGCAGGCAGCCAGTTGTTGCAAGTGCAGGTTCTCTTGCTTTGAGCTTTTGGCTGCTTTTTCCTCACTCAGTTTCTGTGTGGAAACAATGTGGAACACCAAAAACCAAGGTAAGGGTGTATTTTTAAATGTGATACGTTCTCTACATCTCCTAATCCTGGGGTGTCTATTTTCAGAATAAGTACAGCATAGACCTAAAAACTAACAACACTATTGTTTTAATATCTGTTGCTTTTAAATATAAATTGAAGGAAAAGTGTTACAACAAAAATAACCTTCAAAAACCCACAGAAGTCCCCACCCCTTTGGGTGGCTGAAATAAGGGGCTCAGGTTACCTGAGCTTTGATCTGTGTTGGGAGGTCTGAACAGCCAAACTATTCCCTTGCCAATCAGATTTTACATTAGTGTCTGTCATCAGGCACTGATGATGCCTGTCTTGAGATTTTACAAGCAAAATATTACTGAGTAGTCCTTCATGATCCCATTGTAATGGCATCAGACTCCTGCACGGATAGAGGGGTGTCAGGGTTAAGGTTGCAGAGAAAATTGCTGAGGAAGAGCAGTCCTTAGAGGTACATCTGCAGGTGTTGCTGTTAAATTGCAATGCTTCAACCAGCTGATCTCCTCTACCAGAGCTGTCAGCCCCACAGCCAGGAGCAAAAATCTCCTCCCTTACCAAAACACGAGCCAGCACCTGAGACTTCTTGCTTTAAGAGGGTGGTGGTGAGTTTCACTGATCAATTACTAATCAGTAATTACTAATTCAATTGCTGCTTTGCCTCACAAAATTGGCAAAAGCTGATCTTTTATTAACCTGCTCTTCTCATTCTGTCTTTCGGGTTTTGAGTGGGGAGGTAAGTGCTGTGGTGTGGCCCCCTCAACTTTCTCAATGGTCTTTTAGGCAAAGCCAATGAAGTGGAGATGAAAAATGAGATTTTGGAGGATGTGGGGAAAAGAGAAATCTTGCAGAATACTGAGCATGAGGAACACAAAGAGGAGTCTGAGGAGGAAGTACAGACATTGCATGCTGCTGAAAATGCAAAGGCAGAACAAATGGTTGAAGAACGGGACGCCCTGCCAGCAGTGATGTTACCAGAGAGTAGGTTTACAGAGCAAGCCCAAAGCCTCCCAGAGCCTGTGTCAGGGAGCACTTCTTCAAACAGTGACAGTGGCACAGGTGGCTTGAGAAAGGTCACAGAGCCCAGGGGCACAGCAGCCCAGCAGCCTCAGAGTACACAGGCTGAACACCATGACTTGAGTGCAAGGACAAATGAGAGCCTGGAGCTGGGTTCTCTGCAAGGCCACCTGATTTTTGAGACTCCTCAGGAAATGTTCTGTGACTCAGGCACAGAGCAGGAGCTGGGAGAAGCTGCACCCAACCAGGAAGAACAAGAGGACCTTGAAACCAGCCATGCCCTGAGTGATGATGAAATGGATGAAGGGTCTGACAGTACAAGTGAGGGCAGTGAGTTGGTTTCTAACCAGGCAGGGCTACCTGAAGGAGCAGTGGCAGGCTTGCTTAGGGAAGAGGGAAATGTGGAGAGTTCCACTCCAGGGGAACCCCAGCACTCAGAAGAAAGTGCTGAAAACAAGGTTGCAAATGTCTTGGAGGAAAAGTTTGTTGACTGCACTGATGGGAGAAGTGATAAAACAGCAGGTGACAGAGCTGAAGAAGAAGATGAGGTTGAGAACACAGTTCAGAGTCAGCAGAGAGAAACTGAGTCTGTGGGTTTGGAGGGGACAGAGCCATGTGAAATGGATGTCCCAGCAGAGCCCCTTGGAAAGGAAGGTGGAGAACATCAGGCATTGATCCAGCCAGATTCTTCAGAGGACAGTGCTTCAGCATCCCCAGAGGAGCCAGGTACACAAGGTAAAACTGAAGATGAAACTGCTACAGCTGAGAAGGATGGACAGAAGGAAGAGCTGATGGAAGAGCTGGAGGAGTGTTCAGGTTCTGCTGGAACAGACAGGCAGGGTGTGGTGTCTGTGGAGGCAGGAGGCTCCATTCCTGAGGGAAAGGGAGGTGAGCTGCAGCAGGCACAGCCAGGAACAGAGGCTCGGGGAGAGGTGATCACTCAGGAAACTCATTTAGACCCAAGTCTTTTAGATGATGAAATTAAGGAGTCAGAATTGGAAACAGGGGGTGAGGCTGGGGAAGGACAGGAAAGTAGGACAGAATGGGTAGAAGATCTGAATCCAAAAGCAGAGGTTCAAACAAGTCAGGGTAGTGAAGAAACAGCAGAAGGTACAGAGGGGGAGAAAAATGTTCCTTTAGAGGGTGAAGTGCAGAAGGTGGTTAAACAAGTAGAAGGTGAATCTAAAGAGGAGTCAGGTGTAGGTGTTACTGTAACTACTGAAAACAAAGCCAGTAAAGAAACACTAAAAGAAAATGAGCAAGAGGTAGAACTTGCAGACCACCTTGGTGGGGAATCTGCTTCTGAGGAAGGTGCAGATGATGCCCTGGAACAGAAAACTGTGCAGGATGAAAAGATTGGTGAACAAGTTAAAATAGAGGAAGATGCAAATAATTCCCTGCCACAGAAAGCTGTGCAGGATGAAGAGAATAGTGAACAAGTTAAACTGGAGGAGGGTGCAAATGATTCCCTGGAACAGAAGCCTGTGCAGGATGAAAACATTGGTGAACAAGTTGAATTGGAGGAAGGTGTAAACACTTCCCTGCCACAGAAAGATGTGCAGGATGAAGAGAATAGTGAACAAGTTAAACTGGAGGGAGGTGCAAATGATTCCCTGGAACAGAAACTTGTGCAGAATGAAAAGATTGGTGAACAAGTTAAATTGGAGGAAGGTGTAAATAATTCCCTGCCACAGAAAGATGTGCAGGATGAAAACATTAGTGAACAAGTAAAATTGGAGGAAGATGTAAGCAATTCCCTGCCACAGAAACCTGTGCAGGATGACATTAGTGAACAAGTGAAATTGGAGGACCAAGCAGAGGAAAGCCTGGAAGATGATGGTGATGCATTTGATTTTGATGAAGAGTCAAATAAAATACTAGAATCTGATGAAAAATGTGATGGAGAGAAAGCTGATGCACAGGGAGAAGAGGGTGGTGGAGCAAATGGTGCTGTTGGAAAAACTGCCCACACAGACAAAGCTGGAGAGGGAAGAGACAAAATGGAAACCAAAGATGCCTTGACCAAAGGTGAAGTCCTGCAGCATAAGAAAGATGAGCCTGAAGAAACAGGATGCTTGAAAGGGGAAGCATTGGGGAAAGCTGATGAGGAGGAAGATGAAATCAAAGTATCAGATTCTAGTAAAGTGGGAAAATTCCAGGATCGAGATGTTTTGGAACAGGATTTGGAAAGTGCTTTCATTAAGAGGGCTGAAAGCAGGGAGGATTTGCAGGTTGGTAAAAGGAGTAAGGGCAGATCCAGAGATGACTGTACAATCTCCTGAGTTCAGAATCTCAAACCTGCACGAGTTCCATGCCCTGTGAGCAGTCCCAGGACACAAACATGCACTTTGCACAAGACATCAGACCTTGGAACACTCTTAGAGCTTTGTCTTTGTAGGTAACTCAGCATAAAGCACGGATGTGGTGACGATGCAAGTTTTAAGTTATTCACTGTTGTACCCAGCCACAAGAAATTGTGAGTGAGTTTGGTTTTGCTGTGTCTCAGGTTGAAAGCTTATCACCTGGTGAGGAAGCTTCACAACTTGACTATTGAAATTGTTTTATGCAATTAAAGTACCTCTAGTGTGGATAGCCGCTCCTGGGGAATTTCTATAGGAATTTTTTTTTATTCTAGTCTAGTTGATCAATATCATGAATGTACATTGGGCCTTTGTGAACATTATGCTTACTTGTACTTAGATCTACAGCAAGTATATGAACTCTTGATGAAGGAACTCAGCAGATCAGCCATCATTGATGGTGAAACTTCTTTCAGAATGCTTAAAGCCTATGAACCAATCTCTTATTTTTTTTAATATGAAGAAAAAAAGATCTTTTCATTCCACCTTGTGTGTATTTCTTATATGGTCACATTCCAAAATATAGTTAGATCACTGTGAATCTGCTTAATCTGAGCACTTTGGAAGAGCAATACACAGTTTGGAGAAAGTGCAAGATGCAGGTCTTAGTTTGCTGAAAGGAATAAATATCTACATGTTTACTTCATTTAGGCACTTTGCACCACAATAGGCCTTTTACACCATGTCTCACATGGGGTTTTTATTTTTTTCCAGAGAAAGTGTCAATACACACTGAAATGTGTGCTTAGGTTTGCTATCAAGTACTGTCTAGATATGAATATATATAAAATATCTATTTTTCCAAGAAGATTTTTGTTTAAAATTGCATTTGCTTACTGCATTATATATTTTTTTTTTTTTGCAAACTCTGATTCTGAAAGAATGTTTTTATCTCTGAAACAAATCTTATCTCTTTCCTTCTGGAAAGAAGATAACTTTGCATGTCTTAACTCTTGCTGGATATCAGACCAAAGATGACTGTTGTTTTGTGTACTAGCCCCCCTGTGCCTTTTGGAAAAGCTGGGTTGCTTTGAATTGCTGGCATAAATTAGGCTCTTGGACTCCCTTGCTGTATTTCCTCTTGCATCTCTGCTAGTGCTTGGGAGGAAGAGCATGGTTTGCATGTATAAATATTCATTAAAGTGTTAAGCAATGAATGTCCCAAGGGAATGCAGATTGAGGGGGGTGTGGGCTGTGGAAGGTTGTATTTGTGTTGATGTTACAAAGTTGTCAGAGCACAGACAGACTGCAAAATTTGAACTTGTATATCAAAATGTACTGCTGTATATAATTTAAATAAACATATTTTATACTTTAAAATACCTGTCCAGAGCACTGTTTCTAAACCTGCACGAGGAGTTATTTAAACCTGTGTCATTTCAACACCATTTTTCTGCAGCTTTTGTTCAGTTTATTGCCTTGTGCCACGTAGCTACAGGAGCCATCTCCCTAGGACTGGGCAGCCTCGGGGTTTGAGCACCTTGAATATGTGATGGCATCTAAACTGTAGAGCTCTAACAGGTCTGTAACCCTGTAACTCCTTTCATGTGGCTTCTCTCCAACTTACAGCAGATCCACCGTGGTTCCTGTAAGTATTGGCAGCTGTTCCTAAGGGTTTGCACTAGATGCTAATCCAAAAAGTCATAGATCTTATAAGGACTTCTTATTAGCATGTAGCAGTGTTTATTTAAAGATTTAGCTCTGAGTAGTTCATGTAATATTCTGAATAGTTCATTGAGTAATAAATAAATTCAGTGAAAAGCAGTGTTTATTTAAAGATTAGGCTCTGCCATACTCTCAACAGTAATATATGGTTTAATGTTGGAAGCGGTTTTAATTGTTAAATAGATTTAATGTTCTTACCTGGCTTCACCACCTGTACTGTGGATGGATCTATCAGAGTTAAATTAGGCATTATATCCTGAATTTCTTATGAGTGCATTTCTGATTTTAACTAGTTTTTCCTCTTCAGAAAACTCAGCATCTTTAAGAGAATTCCTTTTTAAAGCCAAGTCACAGGAGCAGAAACACCTCCAGTCTTACCTGTCCAAGTACCAGCTTTGATCCCACTCCCAGTGTAACTGAGAGCAAGAACATTGAGAGGCTGTGCAGAGTAGCTGCTGTGCCAGAAATCCATCCTGGAATGTTGAGTGTGTGACCCAAGTATGAAACTTTTGTCTTCCAGAATAACCCCAAATGCTCACTGGGTTTTCTGGGCATTACCTAGTGACACTTAAATGCTGTAGCCCAGGTTTGTGCATATCAGAGCTAGCCTGAAATGCTTTCAAAAGCAATAGCTCAGTAAACTTACTCTATAAAAAAGGGGAATAAATAGTGAAAAGGTCTTGGTCAATACCTTCTTTATTATAGAAAAGAACAGTCCTCCTGTCCCCCTCAAAATCAGTACAGCAAGCCAGTGCTTCCAAACCCTGTGCTGTCCCTGGCAGTGCCCCTCTTCTGAGAAAGGCAGAAAAGCATTTTCTCATCTTCCAAAATAAACTGACGGATCTGGAGAGGGGCTGTGGTGGTTTGCAAGGGTCCCAGGATGAGGGAAGAGATGAGAATGTTGACTCCATGTTTCAGAAGGCTGATTTATTATTTTATGATATATATTATATTAAAAGGAAATGATATATTAAAACTATACTAAAAGAATAGAAGAAAAGGTTTCATCAGAAGGCTTGAAAGGAATAGAAAGGAATGAAATGACAATAAAATCTTGTGACTGACCAGAGAGTCCAAGACAGCTGGACTGTGATTGGCCATTCATTAAAAACAACTCATGAGACCAATCACAGATGCACCTGTTGCATTCCACAGCAGCAGATAACCATTGTTTACATTTCATTTCTGAGGCCTCTCAGCTTCTCAGGAGAAAAATCCTAGCAAAAGGATTTTTCATAAAATACATCTGTGACAAGGGAGTTTTGCCCAAGCTGCTCTGACAGCTGCATTCCTGCAGGCTGTTCTGAGTAGCTGCTTGGGGCTGGGGCTCCATGGGATGTCTTTCCACCCTCCAGGAGCAGTTTACCCCTTTCATTTACATCAGGGTTTGTTACTTCCTGGGCCACACATCATGTAAATCCTGCACGTAAAACCAGCTGCTTCCCATCCCATGCTCCCCTCCAAGTGGAAAAAGCCATGGAGGATCTGTGGCTGATTTGGGAATGTTTGGAGCAGCACCTGAATGAGCAATGCCTCGAGTCAGCTGCAGTGCCAAGGCAGTGAGAGCAGTCACTGGGTGTAGAAGTGTGGCAGAAGGCACTGGTCAGCACCATGCTCACCCTCTTGTCCTGCTCCCTCACAGGCCCCATCTCCTCCTCAGCCCTCTGTTAAACTCTGGTGTGGGAAGGCCATGAACTGGTGCAGTGAGTACCCTGGGAATCACCTTTCCAGAGTTATCTGAGGTGAATGGCACACTCTCATTATTCACTGTGGTGTCTTTCTATGTGGAATAAGGATAATGACTGTTACAGATGAGAATTTTAATTAGCTGCTTCCTGTCCTGATTCAATAAGCTGTTCTTTCCTGCTCATCTGTTCTCAAGGTCCTCAGATTTGTTGGAAAAATATCTCCTAAATGCAAAATTAAGGTGACCCTGCAGAGTAAGTTTCTGTGTTAATGTGGGAGTTTAAGATAAGTGAAACCCAAGAGGCCCTCATGTCTATAGGCAGAGAACTTTTCTTCTATATGAATGGCAATTTTAGCAAACTCTTTTGTTCCCTGACCTGGTAAAGCCTGCTGTCTGCATGTCCCACTGGGGTGCACAGCTGTCCATAATGAGGGCACGGAGAACTGAAGGTGAACCAAACTTGAAGGTTCACCCCAAAATGCATTGTCTTTGCAGGAAAAGGGCTTTGGGGAAGCCTGTGTGCTTCCTCAGTGGAAGCTGGCAGAGATGTGTCCTTTCTTCAGGCAGGCAGGTTTCACCCCACAGCAGGGCTTGTGTTAATGAAAGTCACAACTACATTGTTTTCAGATCAAAATTGTTACTTGGCCCTTTTGGAGTCAGTAAGGTTGGGCTAATCTTGAAGCAGCCTAAAGGTTTCCTGCTGCACCACTCCTCATTCTCTTCCCAATCCTTGGAACTCCATTTCTCAGTCTTTGCTGGCCTGTAAATCCCAACACAATCTCTTGAGCTCAAGTTTCTCCAGCCTGTTGGTGTTCTTGCTTTCTTTGCTGACCTTTATTTTTCTGCCTTATCTTCCCTCTTTTGCAGAATTTGTCTTAAGTTTTCTTTCCTTCCCATATAGATCTGTGAAATTGTTTTATCATTTTAAAGGAGTTTATATTCGGAAATTTTGTTTGTGGGTGGTATTTACAAAATAATTTGGTTTGGGATTTTTTTTATTTTCATATCAGTGCTCAGGTGTAGCAATGTTACAAATGGATGAAAAAAAGAGAATAGGACTTCAGGAAGTTCAAAATTAATCCATAGATCTGCTGAACTGAGATGTTATGCTAAGATCTGTATTTGGGTATTGCATCAAAAGCCAAGGTAAAGATTTTATTCCATGCTCTGGAATGGGACTATATGGGGGTGTGTATTCCCAACAGGGGAATGACATACCACACTAATGGACTCCTCATGTCTGCTGTACAGAGAGACTTCCATTGGGAGAACAGTTTTCACCATGATTTGATTCAATACAGACTCTTCATTCCCTTTAAGTGCATGTGCTAACAAGAAAAAAGGGAGAACCACAAGACTTGGGCCTGTTCAAGAGTTGTCAACAAAGAAGAAATGGTATTTTAAAGCTCTTGAAAATATTTAAGTCTGTTTATCAACAGAATTTACCTGGTAAAAGCCCACCAGGCTCTTATGTGTAATTTACCTTGCCTTCCTAAAGTTTACAAAAAGATCTTTTTCTTGAGTGACATGTGGATTTTAACCATTTAATCAGCAGGCCAGACCTCATCTGTGGAGTTAAGCTCTGAACAGCCTGAGCTGTGCACTGCTGGCAAGGGAGGCCAGCTGAACAAACCTGCAGTGACACCCAGCTGAGGTCAACAGATCCTCTCCTAATGAGTGTATTTCCATGTGGTGTTGCAGTGACTCCTGCCTGAGGTGTACCTGAACAAACTGAGCTTGTTCATTAATCATTTAGGTCATTTGGGTGGTAAGAAAATGTGCTTTCACATTTTGCAGCCCTTAATGGGGACAGAAAAAAATGAAGTGATTTGTTTGCTTACTTTGTAGTTCTTTTTTCCAGCTGTCTCATTCTGTAGAGTGCACTTTATTAATGAAGGCTGCACATATCCATGTGCTGATCTGTAGCACTTCCAAGTCCAAATGTAGCACAACAGTTGGTGCAGGTTGTTCATTGACTCTTGGTGTTTGAGCTGGAGAATTGACTCTGACGAGAAAACAGAGTTTTACCAGACTGCTGCGTTCGAAACACAAATCATTTGATGAGCCAATGTTTTTTTCTGGTCAGAATATTGGAGCTAAAATGTCACTGCCATGTAAAAGAAGGGAAGAGTTAAAAGTGCTGAGAATGTAATTATAGGTGTTTACAGTATTGTCATTGTATTAAACTGTGCAGACCTGTGAGATTTTGTGTTGCAGTTGTGCTTGACCCTAGAGTTCTTGCATGCTAACCTAACGTAGAAGATTAGCCTCTTTGCATGCAGCTGGCTGCTGCTACTGCTGGGACAAGCATGTTGTGTGAGAATGCCCTAAGTGCCCTGGCTGCAGCCCCCTGCCAGCCCTGCTGGGCCCCGTGTCCTGTGGTACGTGCCCTAACTCCCCATCAGTAGTCACTAACCTGAGCGGGCCAGCCTCGTGTCTCAGACGCGCTCCCGACACGCCGCGGCTCGCTCGGCACTGAACTCTCCCTTTTCTCTTCCAGACAGGCTGAAAAGGCTCATTGATGAACGGGAGTCCTTGCTAGACCAGGTAATCACAGGGCAAGCGAGGGATTAAGAAAACAAAAACAGCCCAAACCTGTGGGAACTCAGCACATCAGTCCTGATGTACAGAG
>JAHXMQ010012342.1:4829127-4845173 GCA_020466415.1 Ammodramus savannarum pratensis | reverse complement strand
TTCTAGTATAAAAGATAAGTGACCGCCCCGAGGGCAGTCAGTTTGCCCATGGCTGAACTGCTGTGCGGACCTCTGTCAGGTTGACAGAAAATATTGTAGATAAAAATTAATAAACATTACTGAAGACCGAAACTCTGAAGATCTCCTTCGTCCTTTGAAGTGCGGGCTGCATCAAGGCCACCCTGAGCCCTTCCCGGCCACAGGTACAGCCGAGAACGGGACACAAACCCAATGTATGGATCAGCAGCACTGTGGTCTGGTTGCTCTTGCTGCCTTGCTGGCCACTCTGTTCTTCCTCCAAAACACTCCTCCCATGTGTTAGCTCAGAATACAGGAAGATATGACCCTCTTATTTCTGAATAACAGTCCTTCAGTCCTTCTCAATAATAGTCCTTCAATAGTCCTTGGCCATGGCTCAGAAATTGTAGAAGCAAATTTTCTCTCCAAGAGTAAGCCCTCCCCTCTGCTGGGTCTGTGGGTGAATGGGACTTTTGGAAAGGTTTGTTGGAGGAATTGCAGATGGGTAAAGAGCAATTAAAGGAATTATTGCCATGGTATTCTGTGATGGCGTTCATAGGGGTCTGAGGACGAGGGAAGAGATGAGGATTTGACTCCATGTTTCAGAAGGCTGATTTATTATTTTATGATAAATATTACATTAAAACTATACTAAAGGAATAGAAGAAAGGATTTCATCAGAAGCCTAGCTAAGAATAGAATAGCAAAGAATGATAACAAAAGCTTAAGGCTCAAACAGAGAGTTCAGAGACAGAGCTCACTGTGATTGGCCATTAATTAGAAACAACCAACATGGGCCAGTCAAAGATGCACCTGTTCCATTCCACAGCAGCAGATAACCAATGTTTACATTTTGTTCCTGAGGCCTCTCAGCTTCTCAGGAGGAAAAATCCTAAGGAAAGGATTTTCCATAAAAGTTGTCTGCGACAGTATTCCATAGTGGCTATAAAGCTTATTCAAAAAACTTCATCTGATCTGTTGCCCTGCAGGACACTCTGTGCTTTCATTTATATGCTCAGTGACCTTGGCCTTGAGACTCGCACGCAACCAAACACAGCTTTGGGAGTTTTTAAGAATGTTTTACATGGATGTGCCTGCAGAAAATTTATGGCTTTTCTAATAAACCAGTCATTTTTCACTGATTGTTTTGATCCTGAACTTTTACATAAGCGCTGATATGTAAAATACTGTGAGTCATTTGCCAAAATACTTCCTAGGATATTACAAAGGAACAGAATAATTTTTTGAATTTATGTTTAAAAAATTCATAATTTGTTTTATAATACTGGAGTGAATTCAAGCCACAGTTTCCCTTAGTGACTTTAATAACTATTTTCTGTCCTTCAGATTAAAAAATTAAAGGGACAACTGGAAGAAAAGCAAAGGAATGGCAAGATGGAAAATACACAGTCCGAAGATGAAGTTCTGGAAAACGGGACAGATATGCACATGATTGACCTCCAAAGTGAGCTCTGTTTTGGTTTTAAGAGAATTTTGTGCCCTGCATGTGAGTGAGGAAATGTATCAGTACAATAATAAGCACATGGCTCCGAGTAAGAATGAGCCTTCAGTTCCAGTGGAGCTTTGCCCTGGGAGCAGCCATGCACCTCTGCAGAGGTGAGGGAATTAGGAGCCTTTGTTTAGGATTGCAGTTGGAAATCTCTGTTATTGCTCCTCAGCAGAGCTGGGGGGAGTTCAGATTAATTCTGCTTCAGAGTGGTCGGCAGGAATCAGGCAGGACTGGGAATGGTGCCTCTCTGCTGGGCACTTTCTGAGATAACTACTCTCCTGCTGCCTCACATAGATCCTTGATGCATGGAAATTTTAGCACAGACTTGTTAGAAACTGTTCACACTTGTTCTGACATCTCTGATAAATCTGCGATTCTTTTAGGAGATGCCAACAGACAGATCAGTGATCTCAAATTTAAACTAGCAAAGTCTGAGCAAGAGATAACAGCATTGGAGCAGAATGTAAGTTTTTGGCTTGTTCTGTTTGTTCAGGCATGGTGAGAATACAAAGAGAAAGTGTGTTTTGATAAATGATAAATGAAATTATGTTTACTGTGATTTTCCCTTAAAATAATAAACGGGAACGTTGGAGCATGAGGACCGCTATGACATTTATGTATGGGGAAGAAGGAATATGTTGTTCCTCTGTACTGAAGGAAGAATGGTCAAAAACAAAAGTACCTGATGAACTCTGCTGAACATTTCCTTATGCCTAGCTGTCAACAGGTTTTAAATGATTCCCAGCATGTGATATGGTAGAGATGGAGTTTATACACAGCTGTTCCATTTTGATTGTTTGTTCTTGTCCAAGGTACATCAGCAATGCTCTTGCTAAGAGAAATTTAGTCAATGGACTGTATTTTTTGTTGCTGGAAGCATAGTAAATATGGATGTGTACAAAAGGTCAGCAGTAAATTACTGTTGCCAGGCTTCCTTGGTGTTGTTTTCTTCCCTTTTATTTTATCAAAGAGGAGTTAGCATCTCTCTGGTTATTCCTTGAGTACTAGTGGAGGACTAAATCTTCAGAGTAACTTCTTGGCACAGCTTCTCACCCCAGCCTTTGCCTTCACCTCAGGTAATACGACTGGAAGGCCAGGTAGCCCGATACAAAACTGCTGCTGAGAATGCTGAGCGAATAGAAGATGAACTGAAGGCAGAGAAACGCAAACTGCAGAGAGAGGTAACTCCCCCTGCATGCTATCACAGCTCAGCCTGCTCCTGTGGGGGAAACCTGCTTCCCTGGGTGTTTTAGGGGAGGAACACCTTTCTTGGCACAGCAAGGGATGAGCATCTCATTGCTTTAGTGCTTTAGTTACTCCTTCAAAATGTGCAACCAAGTTTTCAGCACTCAAACTGGAGGAACAGTCATGGCTGTGAGCTCCCACTGCCCTTTCACTGTTCCTTCCCCACCTGACCTTGCTAAAGGGATGTGAGTTGTTCTTTGTGAGCCTGTTTGTCTTGCCCTGCCAATCTGTTCAGGCCTGTCTGGGGCAGTGTGGCTGTGCACAGGCTCTGACCGTGCCTCTGTCTCCTTAGAGCCTGAATACCTTTATCAGCTTCTCTCTCACTGACTCCAGAGGTGCTTCTTTGATTTGTTTTTCCCAGTGTGGCTCCTTGCTTGTTCTAAATATCCTTCTGCTTTGCTGCCTATAAATATTGTTCTGTGCAGTCCAGCTCTCTCTCCTTACCCAGTCCCGTGGTGGGTTTTACAGGAAACTGAGGCTGTGGATGGAGTTCTAGGAACCAGAAACACAAAAGCTGGGCAGTGAGACAGGTGTACATCACCCAGAGCCTCATGCCTCTGGATTGAGGGAAATTCTGTGATTCTCTGGGAATCTCCTGCTCCACAGGAGTAACCTTCTGTCCATGCTGACTGCCTCAAGCCAAATCTAGACTTGGGAGATCGCATTTCTTCTTACCTTGGTCTTTTCTGTTCAGCATTCTGTAAATACCCTGGGTTCTTGGCAGTGTGCTTAAATACCTGTGTGTGTGGCCTGCAATGCAGTTTAACTCTGCTGAAGGAATTTTCAGCTGCTTTATGTTCCGAGTTAATGTGGTTAGTTAGTGTTGGCAACCACAGACCTTGCTGTGCCTTTGCAAAGGGATAACACGGTGAAAGTCACGGTGTTTTTCTGCTTCCTTCAGCTCCGTTCAGCACTGGACAAAACCGAGGAGCTGGAGGTCAGCAACGGCCACCTGGTGAAGCGGCTGGAGAAGATGAAGGCCAACCGGAGCGCTCTGCTGTCCCAGCAATAGCCAGCCCTTCCCGCTGCTCGGAAGCAGAACGCCCGCCGCCGCCCGGGATGCTTGGTGCCATCGCCTCCTGCAACCAGGCCGCCCCAACTCCTGCTCCGTGCCTCCCCACGCAGATCCCAGCCTGCTGCACTACATCCATAGGAGGAGTGATGATCCACGTGGCCGTGCCCGCGGGAGCCCTCCCACGCCGAGCTCCGGGGGCGCTCCAAGTACAACGCGTAAGAAGCACATGGAATTCTCCATCCTGAGGGCACAGCAGCCATGTATTGCCGTTTAAAATGGCACTCAAAGAAAACACTTTTGACTGGAATTTTTGTGTCTTGCTGAAAATTTTAAAATGAACACTGTAAGTTTTGGGACTTTTCTCATGAGAGTATCTGTAATTTAGTGACTACGGTAGAGTTATTCATAGTAGGTTTTTCATTTACAAATCACTGTGGAACCACAAGCCATTACAAAGCAGAACTCCTTCAGTGGAAACCATGGAAGAAGATGGTCTTGGAAGCAAAAGTGACCTTAAATGACTTTGCCAATAAAACAAATGTGTTTGGAGGGATTTTTGCACCAGTAGAATCGTGAGACTCTTTTATTTCAGGGTAAATAGGCAATAGCTTCATTGAATTTTCAATTTTTATTTGTATTATTTAATCCCTGCTCTTGGAGTCGAAGTAAATGACTTTTAAAGGATGTAAGGTTGCATTAATAAACCAGCATAAGGCCGTGTTTTCAGAAATGGTGGGGTTTGCACTTGAGTCACTCTCTTTGGTGCATTTATCAAAGCAAGTGTCATTTGCTTAAACAAAATATGTAATGGGTTTTTTACATCAGAAACTATCTACCGGTCCATGACCTACTAGGAAACGATGCCGCTACAAAATACAAGTCTGATTTTTAAAAGAATAACTGCTAAGTAAAGAAGCACTTTAGAAAATGTTACTGCCTATGGGTTTTCTACAGCTACAGAAGTAGCGAGTTATCTCCCTCTAGGATCACCGTGGAGGTTTCCCATTCTCCCGCAGAGCAGCGTGACCCGGTGAGATGCTGCAGGTGATCCCTGTGTGTGTAACAATGGCACACGTGGCTGGCACTACAGCTCTGCTTCATCAGAACTCATTCTGAATGTACTACTCAAAGGAGAGCAGCAGCTACCCCAGGAACAAGGCTGCCCGTCCCACCTCAGCCCTAACAGGAAAGCCGGTCCCTCTGTGATCCGCTCACGCGGTGGAGCAGCGACTCCTGTCCCCTTGTGGCTGCCTCAAGAGCTTCTACCAAGCCAAATCCACGCCCAGGAGATCACATTTCTTCCTAACTTGGTCTTCAGACCTTGCAATCCAGGTTTTTCCCCAGCCTCCTCCTCACAGATGGGAGGTTAGAGCAGGAACCGCTGCTGTTTCCAACACAAGGGGATCTCTGGTATCTTCCTCGAGCACCTTCACGAATTCAGTAAACCAAAACCGCTGTCTGAATGTGTTTCTCTGGTTTGGCTAGGAAACAACACCCTCGTCTTCATCTCTTCCAAGTGCACAAGGAAAATTTAGGAATGAAGTACTGAAATTATTATTCCAGGAAAAGGATGAAGAAGGCTTTTTTTTGTGCCCCTGGGGAATTAAGTATGTCCTTGTTGATGAAATGTGGTGAAACGTGGGTTGGAAGGAATATTTTTAAATTAAATTTCCACTCCAGTTAGGGCTTTGGGTTTTGGGGTTTTTTTTTATTGTTTTTGAGAGGAACATTCAGGTGCAGAGCCAGGTTTCTTGTGGAATACCTCAAAACGGCTGTGGATACCAATTTACAATTTTCTGTGCATGACTTGTGTAATTTCTGGTGTACAAAGCCTTGGGGGCCTAAAAAATGAGGAAAGGGATTTTCAGAATGCAAACAAAGATGCTAAATACGACATCTTACCAGTGGTAAGGTGTGTGATTGCCACCAGTCATCACTTCATTTGTGGCAGCAGTGCAAGCTGCCTCTCCTGGCAGGGCTCAGGAGAAACAACCCAGCAACCAAGCATTGGTCCAAAAGGCAAAAAAATAACACTTTGTTCATCAAAAAGGGATGTGTTTATCATTTTGAAGTAGATTTCATCTCACACCCCATAAGCATCAACCTCATGACAGAAATCAGATGTGTATTTCACCCTGGATATGCTCTTAGTAGAAACCTTTGTGTGTGATAAAGTAGGTGAATGTTGAAGCCACATTTCCCCCCTTCCCCCTCCCCTAACTTTCAGTATGACTTAGCGTTAGAATAAGGGAAGAAAAAGAACTGGTTGGTTTGCTGCAAACTGTTCTATGTTTTTCTGTGAAGAATGTACAACAACAGGGCTTTGAATGGTGATAATAGCACATGTCCCAGTCCTAAAATTTGAGCACCAAACGAGAGAACCTCAGTACCCTGAGAGTGGGGCTGAGGTGGCGGCAGCCAGGCGAGGAACAGCTCCTGGGGGAACCAGGATGGGTTTTCCTGTAACTTCTGTTTCAATTTGTTATCCTCTGTTTTATTTTTAAATGTTACATGATTTTTATCGCTTGCAAATGGAATGTTACCCGAAATGTTTTTGGTTTTGTTTTTGTTGGGTTTTTTTCCCCCGCCCCCAATCGCTCTGTTAGGAAATGTGAGCGTGGAAAAGGAAATTCATTATGAGCAGAACTCGCCAATAAAATGTCACTTGTTTGGGTAGTTTTTATGGAGTGGTCTGTTCATGCTGATGTTACCAGTACTGGTTCTCTTGGAAAATACAGAAAATTCAGGGTGATACAGGTGTAACAGCTCATTTTCCTTTTCAAAACATTGCTGCAGGATCACACAAAACATGAGCAACACTGGTTGGGAAATGTATAAATTCAGGGGCTTGTGTGACTGAGGGCAGTGGTGTGAGATGTACCTCCAAATATCAACGTTTTTAGTGGCAGAGTGCACATACACCTCCAAATTTTGGCATATTAATGACCAAGTGCCCTTGGGGAGTGGGAGGATAGGGATAGTCCCCCATCAGGAGAAGTTTGAATGGTGTTGCTAATTGGATTCATTCTCCAATTTTACTTATGGTGAACACAGAGGTAACCCACACAGTAGCTTTCCCTGAAGAATCCTTCACAAAGACTCTTTCACAACAGGAGACAACTTGGTTCATCAAAAAAATGTTATTTTAGTATTAAATGTCCTCTTGCCCTGATGTCTTGCCAGAGCTGTCACTTACATGAAAGAGACTAAGCAGGAGGGTAGTGCTTGTCTTCACTTTAGATGCTCTAAACCATCATATGTCTGTGAAGGTTAATTTTAGGCAACTGAGTGATGTTTTACACACTTCATTACAACCTTTACACACGTTTAAATGATGAAGCAGTGCCCCTTGCACAAGTAACAGAGACCTGTGTGGCAGGTAGGTTTGTCTGTGCTCCTTCAGCCTGGAAACTTTCAGGTAGGTTTTAATGTGTGCCAGAGGAGGTTAAAGCTGGATATTAGGAGTTCTTCCCCCAAAGGGTGGGTTGGGCACTGAACAGGCTCCCCAGTGAATAGTCACAGCCCCAAAGTAGAGTTCAAGGAGCTGCCAGTTTGGTCAATGCTCTGAGGCACAGGGTGGGATTAGTGGGGTGTCCTGTGCAGGGCTGGGGGTTGGACTCCATGATCCTCGTGGGTCCCTTGCAGCACAGGATAATTCTGTGGGTCTGTGGTAGCCGCACAAAAGCTGCTGCTCTCCCTCCCCGCCGGCCGCGCTTTGGTCTGTCAGTGCTCGGCGGCGGGAGAGCCGTGAGGGGAGAGAAGGGACCGTGAGGAGAGAGAAGAAACCGTAGGAGGAAAGGTCCACGAGGAGAGAGCAGAGACTGTGAGGGGAGAAAGAGGTCCGTGAGGGGACAGAAAGGACCGTGAAAGGAGAGAGCAGGAACCATGAGGCGAGACAAGGGACCGTGAGGGGACAGAAGGTATCGTGAGGGGAGAGCAGAGACCGTGAGGGGAAAGAAAGGACCGTGAAAGGAGAGAGAAGGAACCGTGAGGCGAGACGAGGGACCGAGAGGGGAGAGAAGGGACCGTGAGTGGAGAGAAGGGAGCGTGAGGAGAGAGCAGAGACCGTCAGGGGAGAAAAGGGTCTGTGAGGGGAGAGCAGGGACCGTGAGGGGAGAGTAAGGTCCGTGAGGAGAGAGCAGAGACCGTGAGGGGACAGAAGGGGCCGTGGAGGGAGAGAAAGGACCCAGAGGAAAGAGACCGTGAAGGAAGAGAAGGGACCGTGAGGGGAGAGAAGGGACCGTGAGGGGACAGAAAGGACCGTGAGGAGAGATAAAGGACCATAAGGAGAGAGAAGGGACCGTGGGAGGAGAGAAGGGTCAGTGAGGGGACAAAAGGGTCTTTGAAGGAAGAGCCGTGAGGGTACACGGCGGTACGGCTTCTGAGGGAATATGGCTGTATCGGCCCTGAGGGAACACGGCGGCCGCGCCTTTGAGGGGATGCGGCGGTACTGTCTCTGAGGGGATATGGCGGCACCGCCTTTGAGGGGATACAGCGGTACCGATACTGGGGGGATTTGGTGGGACCGGCTCTGAGGGAACACGGCAGCAGTGATTCTGGAAGGACACGACGGTCCCGCTTCTGGGGAATAGGACGGTTTCGCCTTTGAGGGGATACAGCGGTACTGTCTCTGAGGGGATATGGCGGCACCACCTTTGAGGGGGTACAGCGGTACCGATACTAGGGGAATGTGATAGTACCGCCTTTGAGGGGAAACAGCGGTACCGATTCTGGGGGAACACGGCGGCTCGCCTTTGAGGGAATACAGCGGTACCAATTCTGGGGGAATATGGCGGTACCGCCTCTGAGGGGCCACAGCGGCCCCATTTTCTGAGGGAAGGGGGGAGGAGGCGTCCGCGGCGAGAGCGGGCTCCGCACCGGCCAATCAGGCGTCGGAGCGCTGCGCGCCGCAGCCAATGCGCTCGGGGCGCGGTGGCGGGCGTTGGCTGCGCGTGTGGCGGCGCCGTGAGGGCTGCGGGCGGGCGGTGACCGGAGCGGGCCCGGGGCTACGTGCGGCGTGTGACCGGAGCGAGCCCGGGGCTTCGTGTGGCGTGTGACCGGAGCGGGCCCGGGGCTTCGTGCGGGCCGTGACCGGAGCGGGCCCGGGGCTTCGTGCGGGCCGTGACCGGAGCGGGCTCGGGGCTTCGTGCGGTGTGTGACCGGAGCGGGCCCGGGGCTTCGTGCGGGCCGTGTGTGACCGGAGCGGGCCCGGGGCTTCGTGCGGGCGGCGGGGCTGCTCCTCAGCCTGCCCTGGAGCTGCGGTGAGACGCCGTTCTCCGGCCTGAGGGCTCCTCCGGGCGAGCGGGAGCACTGGGCTGCCCTCAGGGCTCCTCAGCCGGCCCTGCAGCTGGGGCGGGATCGGCTGTGGTTCAGCGTTTGGTTGTCACTAACTAACAGCGACAAGGCGGAGTTATTGTGCCTTATCTGGGGCGTGGAGGTGTTTTGGTTCTTGTTCTCAAGGGAAAAGTGAGGGGGAAAAGTCACTTCTCTGTAGTAATAATGTGATTTCTGTACAGGCATCTGGGATGTGTTTTGACCGCATTTGGCTTTTTAATCCCACAGAGGTGCTCAAGCTTCAGTTAGGGGGTGAAAGTAAAGTTGGTGTAGTAAAAAAGGACAACGTTTCTGAGGCAAAAATAACTGTAGGAGTGTATAATTAAACCGTGAAAGTGTTCAAGACCAGGTTGGAGGGGGCTTGGAGTAACCTGGGCTAGTGGAAGGCTTGAATATATGAACATTTGAATATTAATCCTTATTCCTTCCCATCCCCTGGGGAAGGGCTGTCAGAGACAGTGACTGGAATTGGGATGTGTCATTTAAGTAGTTTAGGAAGCAGACGTAATTGAGAAATACAGCTAATGTTTGTATGTATTCCTCTCTTTGTAAGAAGCTTCTGAGGGAAGGCAGAGAAGAATTGACAATATTTCTAAGAAATAAGCTTCACAAAGGTCATCTTCCATCCCTGCATGCTTTCTGTTTTTGTTGGTGCTTGTTACCAAACTGGGTTTGCTGCAAACTCAGAGCAGGTGTATTGCTTTAGTTTGGTGAATTGCACAGCTTCCTTCTATTGCTAAATGACCTTCCTGTGTTCCTTTATAACTGATGGAAAGGATTATTGGGTTTTCTTGGGGTTTTGTCCCTGGTAAGTTTCTTAATTCTGGAGAAGCAAGAAGAGAAATATGCTTTGATTTCCACCTTGTCCAACACCCAAGGGGTTTTTAGTTTTGGGGAGGCACAGAGCTCAAACTTCACCTCTTAATATAACTAACCTTTATTTTAACCCTTTGTGTGCTGTATGACGTCACAGGGATTCCACCAATTCACAAATCAGCTCTTGGGATTTCTTTAGGAAGGTGCTGTAGGATTCCTGCCTGCTCTAGTAGCATGCAGTGGGTGAAAAGAGGATGGTTAATTTAATTATAAAATTAATTTAATGAATTTTTTTTTTTTTGTCCTTCTGTACGCTATGGAGCATCTTGACCTTCTCTTCATTTTTCTTAAGGCAGGAAGAGCCAAGCCAGTGACTTAGCGAGGTTGCAGTGAGTTGTGAGATTCCCTCTGAGGAGGAGCAGGAGGAGCTCGTGTTGGTGCCATGGAGGTGGAGAAGAGCAGCAGGAGGAGCTGCTTCACTCAGACCTCCTGCCTGGGTGCAGATTTGGGGGAGGACTCACAGCTGGACTATCTCAGTGCTCACGAGGAGTACGAGGAGGACAAGAGCAACTGGACTTTTTCTGAGCAGGAGGAGGTTGCAGAGGTGAAGGCTGAGCCACCCCAAATCACAGCAGGGGAAGAAGATTCTGGAAAGAGCCAGAGCGTGGCAGTGGAGCCAGACATTGCTTTCCTGCCTCCCAGGGAGGAGGCCCAGCCCTGCAAACAGGGAGAGCCCTCCTACTTCAGCAGCTGTGAGAAACCAGCTGGTGGCACCAGCAGCGCTGCCGGGGATGCTGAAACCCAGCTGCCAGCCCCTGACGTCCTCCCTGGCAAGAACCCTGTGGAAGCTGCAGACAAATGTTCTGCTGGGAGGTCAGAGCGTGGTGACGCCCTGAGGAGTGTCCCCAGTGTCACTGAGGATGCTGGCTCTGACCCCAGGGCTGCATTCCCAGCGAGCAGAGGCAGCAGTGCCCAGGTGTGTCTGTGTTCCAGGGCAGTGAGCACAGAGGTGACCACGGTGAGCAGAGCCCATGTGGGGTGGCTGGGTCAGACCTCTGTGGATGCTGCCTCCAACACAGAATGGCCCTCAGGAGCTCCCAGCTCACACCTGCAGGTCAGTGACACAAAACAAAAAGGGCCACCAGCCAGTTTGATACAACTTTCATTAACTTGTCTGCATGGGTGTTAATCTGTAAGTTTTGACTTCTTTTTTTCTTTCTGAAAAGGAGGAATCCAAAGATCATCTTGGCTGGAAGACAGGCACTGACAGGTAGGTCAGGAGTTGTTCTTGGTTTTGGAATTTGAGATCCTGGATCAGAGGTTTTTTCATGTTTTCTGTGGCTTGGCAAAACTGGTGGTGTTAAAAGTGTGCTGGGCACCAGTTTGTGCTGCAGGGGCTTGAACAGATTAGAAGAGTGAGCTGAAGACTTCCTGAAGTTGAACAAAGACCAAAGCAGCCTTGTTCTGCAGTTGTAGACCTCCAGGGATCCTTCCCAACCTAAACTATTCCTGTGTTTATTCCTGTTCCTATTCCTAAACTCTGTGGCTGTGGAAACCAAATAAGTTGTGTTTGCAGATCCACAGCATTGCTAAGTTTCTTTTTCTTCTTAAGGCTTCACTTTTTGAATAGAAATTATGATGTGCTTGTGCAGTTCCCACCTCTCTGATAAAACTGACTGTAATCCTCACAGTTATTATTGTGGGCTAAGCAGGATTTTCCTTAAATCATAGCAGAAATAGCTCCTTGCTTCAAAATAAAACACCACAAACAAAATCTTGAAGCTCTAGAATAAATATTCTCTTATTGTGATTATTATTTTAAAGGCCAGCACATCCCAACAAGCAAACCGGGAAGAATTCTGCATTGAGCTGCTGCCAGAACATCCTGCAGAGAGCGATTGAAGCAGAGCTGCAGCTCCTGGCCATCCATTACGAGATGTGCTACCAGCACTGCTTGAAGGTTTATGAGCTGGCTTTGGAGGAAAACACCTGTCTTGGGAGGCACGTGCTGTAATCTCCTTTAAAATAAAATGGGTGACTGGTTTGCAGGCAAAAATTGCTAAGTGGTGCTGCTAGGAGTGTTTATAACTAGTGGTGTTAGCCAGGGGGACCCCCAAGCCTTATTTCTTACTTTTTTGTGGCATTCACAGTCCCAAAATCCTGCTTTTTTCCCAGGAATAAAACTCAAGTTAATTGAGTTAATTCATGTTGTATATACTATAATCTTAGAGAGGAATCTTTAAACCCTGTAAAATCTTTGGGCACCTTCAGAAGCTGTAAAATCAATGAAATGTCTAAATTATCGTTGCTTTCTCACCCCTATTTTAATAGCTGTGAGAAGAAGGCTGAGTTATATTCATCTCTGCTGCTGGCTTTGGATGAGCTGGACAATAATTACAGCACCATGAGAAAGGAAGTAAACGTGGGCACACCTTTAAATGAACTTCCACCACTGTCAGTGGAGCTGAAGTTTCCCCCCCTCTCTTCCTTTTACACTGCCTCCAAGGTAACTTCTGAACTGTTTCATGCTTTTCATATAAATTGTTTTATATTTAACATCATTATAGTTAAATCTTTCTCCTTTTTTTTGACAGTTTTTCAGAAAGATTCTTTACTCTGAGTAAGTAGTTTCCATTTGTTGTTGTAATTAACCAAGTTAACTGAGAAATGAACATATAAGGTGTTAAACCTATAATTTCTTTATTTCAGGATACATTTTGTTGTTTCAGGCTGTTCAGCTGAAACATCAACGTTACCCTGTGGGTACAGTGGTTTTATTTTAAGGGCATTTTTCCTCTGTGGTGTTCTAATATGCAAAGCAGGGAGTGTCTTTTCTATCTTTATAGTAAAAGTTATCAATTTACAGGTCATTTTCCTGGTTCCCTGCTTTCACTTCTAAAAATCTTTGTCTACAGTTACAATGGCATTAAGCAACAAAAAACTCCCCAAAAAATCCCACACCACAAAAACCCAAAAAGACTTTGCTGCCAGCAGAGATAATATTAAGCATACAGATAATATTAAAAGATAATTTGAAGCTGTTTTGCCAAGAATTATCATTCAGATATGAAAAATTATAGAAAAATAACTTCTTATTTCAGGCAGGTACATGACAGAACACGTTCAGGGACCCCATCCAGTGACTCTCTGTAAGTGGAGATGAAAACAAATCTGGCAGTAAGTTTTTATTGACTTGGGTTAACTGCCAGAGACTGCTTGAAGATTCCTGTTAAACATGAGTGAAGTTAATCAAGAAAAAGCAAAGGCAGTTGTTTTGTTTTCTAAATAATTACTCAAAGTTGCCCAGGTATTTTAAAATGTAAAAAATACATCTGAACATCACACAGAAAACTATTAAGATGTAATGAAAATAGCCAAAATTTATTAATTAGGTTAATTTTACTGTGAGCTTCTGGAAATAGTTAAATTACTGTAGAACTGAAAATTGTTGTCCCATATTTTGTATGAAATTCTTGGATGTGTTTCAGTGATCTTTCAGGTGAAGGGAAAGCTGACTTTGAAGAACCAAAACAGCAGGAAAAGGGGATTTCTGTCAATATGGTAGGGAATTCTTCACTCCTGGGCTTTGGAGATGGTCATTTCTCCTTTTAGGTGCCTGCAGATGTGATCAGAGTCTCCAGGGCTCTCAGCCTGGGATCCTCTGCCTCTGATTGCAAATGCAGCTCATATGTTCACAATTTTAATTGCTCTTTAAAAATAAAATAACTTGGGGGTTCTTAGGGATGATCAGCAGATTTAACTTTTTTAAATTCACCCACTTCATGGGCTGATATTCTGAAAAATAACTTATAATCAGGTGGGAGTGCTGTGATATAACTGAAATGTGTTTGTAGGACAACTCACAGACTGATGATGATCAGCCAGGTGACTCTGCTTCCCCTGAGAGGTGGGAAGAAATAATTAAAGATCAGGCTCTGGAACGTGGTGAGTGATCTCCTTGTAAAATAATCCTTCATTTGTGAGCTAAGCTCTCAGGGGAGGAAGGAAACCCTGTGTAAAACATGAGTATGGTAACACAGCTGCTCTCTCTGTGATGGAATTTTTATATATCAGCTATCAACATTTATTAATAAGTAATAACAGCTCTATATTAATTACTTACATATTTTAAAAAAGTTTCTACTTAAATTACAATTCCAAACTAGTAATGTCACCTCTTTGAAATGTAGCAGCAAGAGATGGAAGTAGCTGAAATCCTCTTAAGCACAGAAATTTGATATTCATTTGTGTAGCATACCATGATTTGAACTTTAACACTTGAGTTTTATCCCAACTGCCAAGGCTGTGTGAAAACTGAGGAAGGAAGTGAGTATTGGTTTGATGCCAAGGAAGACTTGTCAGTGGCAGATATTTCAGTCATGTGCAAAGAAATGAAAAGGCAACAAGGAAAGCAAGACTCCATTGACTCAAGAGGTAAAGTTGTGTGCTTTAAGCTGATAAAGCAAATAATGGTGATTATTATTGGAGTGCTCTGTTCCTTCTCCAAGCCTAAGTAAACTGGGAATAAATGCCAGCTGGGTTTTCAGTTTCTCTCATTCTCCAGCAGTGAATCCTTGCACTCAGCTGAGTACAAGGATGTTCTTCGTCCATCCATGTTTTTCCTTGAAAACTTCACCTGCAGTGCTTGAACTCAAATTAATAAATACCCAGCCAATCACATGGATGGAAATCTTTCCTTTTTTCTTCTCCTCCTTCTGTTTGTGCTTCCTTCCCATGCTGGAATTTTAGATACAAATGATTTGTGTTTGGAGATTGGAGTGCTGGGTGTGGTGAGAAGTGCCAGGGTGCTGAAGGCAGAGACCTTGGAGGCTTCTCTGTACCAGCCTTCAGCACTGCTACTCTTAATTCAGAGCTGTGTTTCCTCTTAAAATCTCAGGAAACACTCAGGGAAAGGATGTTCCACAAGCTGAACTGCTGTGCTTCTCAGGACACTCATTTTCTGCTAGAATATTCTCTTCTTTCCCTTAGTTTGTTCTCAGGTTTTCTCTCTGGGCTGTCCAAAATCTGCAGAGATGATGTCAGCCCAAGAACAGTCAGTAACTCTTGGCTTTCTTACATTTACTGTTAGAAGTGAAGATAGTGGTGAGTGGGAAGGAGCATTCCTCTGTTCCTGTTGGTGACCCAAAGCCCTCAGTGCCTGAGGTAGGTCTGTTCTTAATTTGTAGTAGGAATTTCTTGCCTTTTTAAGGCTTCTTTCATACTCTGCATTTACTACCAAGTGCCCTGATCTGAAATCACCTACTCAACAGCTGGCACATTCTGTACTTGGAGATAATCAAAGGGAAATAATTATTACTAACACTCCTTGTGTGGCAGACTAAGAGCTTCAAATCTTGTCACATAACATTTAATAGATAGAAAATGATGTCAGCATAGGAAAATACATTACATATTGGTAATAAATTTGTGGCAGAAGAGTGAATGCGCAGTTCTTTTCCCCCTGCATTAAACTATGTCAGTCCAGCTATTTGTTCTTGATTCTAGGACAGTTTGGAATTTCCCCATTGGCATTAGATTTTTCATCTTGTAACATCTATTTTTTAATGTAAATGTCATGTGGCTTTATACAGGAAAGATTTTGGGGTAGTGGATGGGAAAGAAACACTTGGATTTTCTTGTATAAATCCAAGAAACCTCTACATTCAAACAGAGAGTTTTGTGTTGGCTCAGCCTGGTCCTTGCAGAGTAAAGGGCAAATCAGTAATTGCTGGTGCTGCTCACACAAACCACTCAGATCTGCTGTTCTTGGGGATTTCCCTTTAGATATGCTGCTCCTTTGGGAAGTGCTAATTGCATCCAAGCTAAAATAAATTACATCCAATTATTTTAATTTATTAGAATAAAGCAGGAATAAGATGAGCCTTGAGGTGCCTTCCAACCCAAACCATTCTGTGCATCTAGGCTTTTATATTTAATTATATTTTAAATTTATTTTATTATATTTATAGTATTATATATAATTATATATATAATATATATGTATTACATATATATATTTGTTATATTTGTTATATTTATTATTATATATTTCTATAATATATTTATTTTAATTTAATTTTATTTTTAAATAATAAACATATATAATAA
>JAHXMQ010012342.1:4800333-4827585 GCA_020466415.1 Ammodramus savannarum pratensis | reverse complement strand
CTGCATCCCAGCACTGATGGGTTCTGTCTGGGGGCTCCTTTACACATCCCAGCACTGATGGTTTCTGGGCTGGAATCCTGACACAACCAGACTGTGCCTTGTCTTTTTCTCACCCCAATCCCTTTGCACAATCTTGTGGCACTGCAGGAAGCTGCAGTGAGCTGAGGGTGTGAAACTACAGTCCAGAATGCCAAAAATGTGTCTGTCCATCCTTGCTTTAGGTACCTCCTAGCAGTGCCACTGCCAGGTTTCCTGCAAAAAGGAAAAAGTCTTTGTGTTAATCTCCAGTCTGACTTTCACAGGGCTGCAGATAGGGACAGAAACTCATCCCCAAAATGTTAAAATCTTTTGTTTGGAAGCGTTTTCAGTCAGTAAGGTTTTAACAGCCTTGAAATGTGTTGTGCTTTCCTTATGGAGTGATTGTTTGGTTTTCCAGTGGTGCGTGGGCTCTGTAGTCCTAATTGTTCCTATTACAGTATGTTTTTCCTGTTTTGTGTGGGAGATGATGACTTATAATAATTTTATTTTCCTCATGAGGAAGGTGTGAAATGGCCAAGTCATTACTAAATAATGGGGAGAAAAACAATCCCCATTTTCTATATTAAGGAACAAGTACACAATACATTGAAGAGAAGGCGATTCTGCTCAGAGCTCACCTACAGTTCCTCAGTCTCTTTGTTGTACTTTGTTCTACACCCTGCTGCAATTGTTGCTGGAAAGAACAGCCTTGTTTACTGTCAATAAAGGTTAAAATTTGTTCTTCAAAATAGTTGGGCCAATGTTGTGCTGTTTGCAGACCTCTTCTGCTGCCTCAGAGCTGTGGGTTTGGGCTGTGCCCTTGGTCCCCATGCTGCAGGTGAAGCCTCAGCTTTGGTGTCTCCGGGTCTGCCAAGATGGGAGCACTCCCAGCCTTTGCTCTTCCCGCTCATTCCCGGCAGCTGCTGCTGTTTCTGTTCCCTGAGCTGGGCTCTGTGCTGGGCAGGTGCTAACAGTTCAGGAGGGGCTGCCTCTGTGGCCTGTTCTGTTCCTCCTGGGAAAGCAGGAGCGTGCACGATGTGAAAGACTCGAGTCAGCACACTCTGTGTTCCTTCGCGTTCCCTTTTTTATTGATCTTTGACAGGAAGAGCTGACTCCAGGCGTGAGAGCAGCGGGTTGGGGGGCAGTGACCTCGCTGCAGGCAGAGTCCTGCCCTGCTCCGGAGCACCTGAGGAGCGCGGGCAGGCTCCGCTGGTCAGCACAGCTCGGGAACGAGCTGCAGGTGGAGCTGTAGGAGCTCGGCAGCGATGTTACACTCCAGCAGCAATTAAAGCGGAATCCACAAAACATTCCTCCTCAAAATCACGTTCCATGTGTAGGTTAAGCCCTAGGAAGGGGGAAGGCAGGATTTTTTAGCTGGGGTGAAACCCCCGTCGGAGGAGGTGGAAGCGGTGTTACGGAAAGCGCGGGAGGCAGCCGGCCTGCTCCGTGCCTTCCTTCGGCACTGTTCGCTCCGTTCGCCGCGCCTCTGGGCTGCGAGAGGGCGATACGGAGAGCGCGGGCTCCATCCCGCTGCCCTACGGGAGCGCTTCCCCTCCTCTGCCCTGCGCTGCCGCCGGGGAAGCGGGGCCGGAGCCGGGCGGGGCCGCAGCGCCCCGGGCCCGCCCCTCTGACAGCGCCGCGGGCGCGGAGCCCGCCCGGCCCCGGGAGCGGAGCCGCTCCTGCCGCGGGGCCATGGCCCTGCTGCCGCGGCGCTTCCTCTGCTTCGTGCTGGGTAAGTGCGGCCGCCGCGACACAACTTCCCCGGGGCTCCCCGGGATTCCCCCTGGGCGCGGGCGGGCAGCCCCGGCCGCCTCCCCGTGGCTTCACCGCTCTCCCTGAGGCACGGCCGGGCTCCGGTCCGGCTTCGCTGGCGACACAGCAGTGGGGAAATTAAAAGGAGAAATGATTCCAGGGCGCTTGGCCTCGGGAGCAGTGAGGTGGTGATGCTGTGGGACGCCGCCTGCTTTGTGGGGCATTCCCTGCTGGCTAGATGAGATGAACCGAGGCGAGTTCTGCCTCCTGTCCGTGCTTTTTGTTGCAAATGTTTGATTACTGCCTTTGGAGTGTGTCTTCCCTTGGCTGAGCCGCAGGGAAGAGGGGGCAGCCAGAAGAGCCCCTTCAGAGAGCTGAGGTTGGATGTTCTGGGGTTACCGGCGGTGCGGTGGGAAGCGCTGGCGTTGTGTGGTTGTTTCCATGGGATGCACCGTGCCTCGGTTTCTTTGCTGCTCCTGGCATTTCAGTGCAACAGGTAGAGATCTGTGCCGTGCTTGTCACCCGTGTACCCGCAGCAAAAGCTCGGAGGGGTGTTGGTGCTGTGTAAAAGTGTGTTTATTTACGGTGCTCCAAAGGGAATCCGCACCCCCTCATCCTGGCGCTGATCTTCCACAAAATCAAACGCTCCTTCAGGCAGCACAAATTTCTCCTTCTTTCCCTTCCTTCCCCTGTGCCGGTTTCTCCCCCAAGCCCCGGTGAATAATGCATTGAGCCGTGCTGCACATAATGTGCTGATCTGTACGTGTGATTAACTATTTACTACTCCTCAGCTGTGCAGGGCAGGAGCAGCCCGTGCCCTTGGACGAGGCACATTCATTCCCCTGCTGGATCGCAGGGAAAGGCTGCACGTTCCTGGCTGCAGAACCCTGCGCAGGGAGCACTAACTCCTAGCTAGGATTTCTCTCTGCTGCCTTTCTCCGACTCTCCCTTCTCTTGATCGGGGAGCTGTAACTTCCAAAAGTACTCCAGGCTGCTCCCTTCCATCTCCAGTGGGCTTAGGAGCAGCGGGATGCTGCCTCTTGTGAGAGCCAGGTGCCCATTGGCAGCTAACCTTGGTGCTGTGGATGTGTTTTACAGCACCTTCTCCTCCTGGGATTTTGTATTTGGAGCACATCTAGTGAAAATACCCACCCTTTTTACACTTTCTGCTTTTATTGTCAGGGCTGCACTGAAATTGCAACCAAATGCCCAGAAGACACGGTGATTTGCACCAATGCAGGTGTTTTAAAGTGAGATTTTTTTTTTTTTTAAGGGAAGGCTATGAAAGAAAAATCTTTCTCTTAAAGCTTGAGCTTTAAGTAACTTCACCACTGGTGCAGTCTTTAAAAAGCAGTGGCAGGCAAGGAATCAGCCATCCTAAAAACCCCAGTGTCGTTCAGCAGGCCAGGGATGCAGCTGTACCCCGAGGTAACCACTTCCATTAAGGCAAAATGAGGCATTTTCTGGGGTTTGGCTGCAGCGTCCTGCAGAGGCTGCTCAGGGAGGAGGGGATGGGGCACGCTCTTGCTGTTACTGGGGCAGTGATGATCGGCACCACACTCAGCTCTGTGCCGTGGTTTGGTGCTTAAGGACAGTGTTTCTTGGATTTCTTTTGGATGTAGAGAACTATTACTGTGGGAGGCAAGAGGCAGTTGCAGATAAGGTCAGTAAAACATTAATATCTTCTTGATTCCCTGCATTTTCTATCTGTCTCTTCTGTTTGTGTAGCCTACAGATGCTTTCTTAAAAACAAAACTTCTGGGTACTGTGTATGACCTCTCCTGGAAAACAGGAATTAAAGTGCTTTGTGTCCTCTCTCAGCCCAAGCACACTCGGCAATGCCTCCCACTGATTGCAGTTTGAGTGCCTCCTCTACAAAAGCTAAAGCTCCCTTGAAACTCGAATTTAAGGCTGCTGCCTCTCTGAGAAAATCCTCAATATTTACAGAGTGCCCTGGTAGAAATCCCTGACAATGAAGTAAAACATTCCTCCTCCTTTGACAGCATCTCTGGCATGGAGAGGACTCAGAACAAAAGAGAAATAGTGTGGATGGGGACAGCAACATTCCTCCACCCTGTAATTCCTTGAAGCGCTCCCATGGGTGCCGGTTGTTTTTCCTGCAGGATTTGGTGGCTGTGTGATGTGCTCAGGAAACCTCCTGGCTTTGAGAGCCAGGGTTGCATTGATTAACCCTCAAACGATGCTGAGTTTAAGAGTCGTGAAGCAGCGGCGTCACAGCCTCCCGTTCGTGCTGACCCGGGAGGCTGCGGGTAATGCAAATACAAATGCCATGGCCTGGCTGGAATGAAATGAGACCTCAGAATGCCTAAAGATGGGCTTGGCATCTCTCACCTTTCCACGGCGCTGGAAATCCACCTTGGCGTTGTGGCAGAGTTGAGGGAGGTCTTGGCTGGGAATCCGGAGTTCCTGCTCTGCTCTGGCAACTTTGTTCTGCCTCCCTGACTGGATGCAGGGTCTGGCTCTGTCATTTTGGGGGGGATTTGGGGCAGGTTTGGGCCCCAAAACTGTGGCTGTGGTCAGAGCCCCTCCCAGCACAGACCCTGCTCCACAGACCAAAACACCCCTGGGCTGGAGCGAGAGGAGCATTAAAATCCCATTAGAGGGGAAGTGCAGCGTGTCAGCTCGCTCAGATAGCTGAATGCTTTTTCTCCTCTAAAACACAGTGGCTGGGCTTTGCCAGGTCAGTTCCTGCTGTGGGTGGGTGATTACCAGGGAATCTTCATCCCTGACTGCCATTAAGCTGCCCACAGAGCTGGCTGCTTTTAATCATCAAACCCACTAATGAAGCTGCTTCATGGTTTCAGTCCCTTGTCTGTCTCTGTGCTTTTAAAACAGGAGCTTTTGGGGATGTGAAAACAGAGAAGCACCCCAGTGGGGAGGCAGGCAGCAGTCTGGGTGGAAACCCCCTGATTTCAGCCAAGAGTGACCCCCCTGGGCATCCCTGTATCCCTTAGGAAACGTTTGCAGGGAAAGCAGCAGTGCTGTGTGGGGGGGAATTGCAGAGAGGTGCAACATCTCTTCAGCTGGAAGGGGGGAAAACCACATTGAGAAGTCTCTGTTGGAAAGGAAAACAAATGATTCTGGTGGTTCCTGGGCTGCTCACGTGGCTCAGCAGCAGATTTCAGCCTGTGCTGAAAGTGTTCAGGGAAGCTGCTGTTGCGTGCAGCCTGTGATGGGTGCACCAAGGTGACAGTGAGGTTATTTTGGTTTTCTCCCTAACAGATTTTTATATTTACTCAATATGTGCTTCTTCGTGGGCAATCTGTTAGATTGCCCAGGCAGTGATTTTTTTATCTTGAAGGTAATTCAGTAAAATGTTTGCTTGTCCCACGTAGCAGAAAATCTGTGTTTAACACACGTTGAAACCTGAACCAGCAGGATCACAGTGTGTTGTCTCCAAACCAGTGCCAGGCACTTTTAACCTTGGTGTTGCTTTCCCTTGTTCTTATTTTAGCCTCAATCAACTGAAATAGCTGGAGGAAAAAATAATCCCGGGGGTGGAAGGAGAGTTCATTTGCCTTTAGCACATTCCTGAGATCTGGAGTGTGGTGGCTGCTCCTTTCTCCCTGGCTTTGAGACCAGGGATCCGTGGCATCCAGTGCTTTGTTGATGTTTTAAAAATAACTCTAAACCTTGTTGGGTTGAGGTGTTGGTTTGGCAATGTTGGACACCACAGTCCTGCCTGGGAATGCAGGAGGGATGTGGCTGGTTCCCTTCAGCCCCTGGATTTGGGGTGCACAGAATCCAGTGGGGATCCCTCCTTTCTTCCACCCTGCTCTTGTGAGCAGGGATTTGCTGGTGGCCACAGCCAGGGATGATTTGAGCTCAGGGTGGGTGAAGTCAGGGCTGTGCAGACATTGCCAGTGCCTGTGCAAAGCCTGTGCTTTGCCTCCATTAATTCAATCAAGAAGAACTATTTTCCAAAAGACCCCACTGTTCATCAAGGTTATAATTATCTTTATAACTAACAGCTCATGGCACATTTTTCCCTCCCCTGATGTGCAGCCAGCCAGCAGTTGGGTTTCAGCATGCCTGGCTTTTGATTTCCTTTCTCCTTCCTCCCTTCTCGGCTGCTTTTGATTTTATTTTACCTAGTGAGTGAATTTGGGTGGGTAAATAAAAGTATTTGTCATTCTGTCCTCTGCAGAATCAAGTCTAGGGATGTGTAAGAGAAATCCCATTCCTGGAAATGTGCTTGGCAGCTTCTGATGGATTACAAGGCTAAGAAAGGTGGGAAACTGAGGCAAGGAGGGAAAGACCCTTCTGCAATTCCTTGGAGCAGCCTAATTCAGAGTATTTAGTAGTTAATATTATTTAACAGCAATGCTCTATGACAAAAAGTCACCCAGCTAAGCAGGACTGCCCTGCACTGGGCTGCACAGTACAAACCTTGATTTTGCATTTTCATTCCAATCCCACCTTCTGCATCTTACAGGAGCTGTTACATGGAACCTTGCATGGATTGGAATCAAAATTATTTATTTGTATTATTATCTTTCCTTTGGGGATGGATTGGATGCTGTAGGTTCTCCATGAAATACTGGACTTGAAAGAGGAGTGTCACAGTGCAGTGGTACCTCTGAGCCTCCAAAAACCCCCAGGCAGGCTTTGCTTTCAGGCAGCTGGCTCCTACCTCAACTTCCAGCTAATAATTCCCTGGCAGTTATTTTTAGCAGTTTATTTTGTGCCCTCTTATAGTGCTTGGAGTAGCTACAGAATAGCAACAAAAACTCAAGCATCCCCAACCCAGCAAAAAGTAAATGGCTACAAATCATCCAAGTAGCAGCTTGAGGGGTAAATCACTTCCTTCCTTTACAGGCACAACAGGATTTGTGCCAAATTTAAAACCTGGGAGATCCTTCTGGGTTTCATGATGAGGTTCAGCTGTATGCAAAATACCTCATTAGTGCTGGCTGGGAAAAAAAAAACCAGCAGCTTTCTCTTTATTTTGCTTAGTGTAATAAAATGAAGGGAATAACCATCCCAGGAGCAGGGAGTTAATAAATCACATTAAAGGCCTTTAGGTTGTGGGTGTCCTTCCCCTTAATATAAAAGTGGTTTGTGGGGAGGGCCCCAGAGGGCTCTTCAGGCCCAGCACATCTTGTGCTGCATTCCCTCAGAGTGGAAACCTTTGCCCCCTTTGGAAGTTTTCCACACAGCAGGTCCCTGACAGGGCCTGTCCCCAGCACTCTGAGCAGGGAGTGACTTCTCTGCTGACTGTGGATCCAGTGTCCCCTGCCTCCCAAGCCACCATGGGCTCTATCCTAGCCCTGCCTCTTCCATTTCAAGTTTTCTTTCCCCCTCTCAGCTTGAGTGGCCTCTCCCCCATGCCACTTTCCTGGAGTCATTTTGAGGCCTTGTGGCAGTGAAGCTGTTGGACAGGCAGAACTGGGGTGAGCTCTCCATCTGCAGAGCTCCCAGGGGAGCTCCATCCAGCAGGGCTCTGTCCCTGTGTCCATGCCCTGTTCAAGCTCTGTGCTCTCCTTCTGCTGCTCCATCTGCAGCCCCTGGAGCAGAGGGCAGGCAGGGAGGGGGATCCTCCTTTGGGGGTTTCCTAAGTAAGCCTGGGCAGCTTGTCCAAGAAATCCTGGGATCAGCCTTGACAGTGCTTGGAGATGGGCAAATCTCCCCCCAACTTCCCAGCATCTGCTCTGCCTTCAGAATCCTCACTGTGTTGGAAAATCCCCACTCCCTTTCAGCACATAAACCCCCCCAAATGCCATTAATTCCCTTTTAATTCACAAATCCCATGAATTCCCTTTTAATTCACATCCTGGGTGGCTGCCCTTGGAGAGGAGTCCTGCAGGTTGAGGGACAGTGGCAGGAGCTGCCTGGTTTGGGAACCTCAGGGTGCTCCTGAAGCTCCATGAGCAGATTGGGAATGGGGTGATCCTTGAGGTCTCTGCCTCCCCCATGGTCACCTGCAGGGCTCAGATCCCTTCATCCATCCCCATTCCCAGGCTGCTCATGGAACTTCAGGAGCTTCCTGAGCCAGCTGGGCAGGAGGAGAGGCTTGAAACTCCATTCCCTGTGCACATCCCGGAGGGATTAACCCTGCCTGGGCTGGCAGCATGGACAGCTGCTCCTGGAGAGGGCACAGTGCTGGGCCAGCCCCTGCTGTCCCCAGCCCTTGCACTTTTCTGTCCCATAAAAATCATTCCAGCTGAACACCAGCTTAGTTTTTCCTTGTGAACCGAGGGCTGTCTGCAGGCTCTGCAGCCTCTGCTGAGCTGTGGCTGCCAGAAGCTGCCTCAGTGGAAGGATTTTTTTTAAACAGAGGGTACCAGACCCTTCCCAGGTTTCTGCAGCTGCTGGAAGGGACAGTTCTCCCATTTTTGTGGCTACAGACTGGGATGTTTTTCACACTTATTCTCTGCCTCCTGCCCCAGGTCCAGACCACAAGGCTTGTTCTGAATAAAGCAGCAAAACCACCACCTTGAGGAGGAGAGGGAAACAGCCTGCTTCCATCTGGGGCTTGCTGAGGGCATTGATTATTTGAGGATTTGGGAGAAGCCCAGGGGAGGATACTGGGGTGTTTGTTCTCAGAGCCCAGAGCTTTGCTGGTGCCACGTGTGCCAGCCCTGCTGTCAGTGTCACATGACACTTATCTGCCATCTTTGGGCTTCAGCTTTTGGATCAATACCTGCCTGTTTCCTGCTCTTGGCTATGAAGCCTTGAACAGTTTCCTCCTAAAAATCCAGGCGGTCCAGCTGGATGTTCTGGTGAATTCCCTGCAGGTGGTGTCAAACAGTTTCATCGTTCCCCCAGCACCACCAGGGGTGGTTCTGCTGGAGCAGGGATCTGTAGAGAAGGATGTATTCTTCCTCTGAAGATCCAATAGAAGGAGAGGCAGCTGCTGTTCCTCTGGGGAATCCCATGGAGAAGCCGTGCTGGTGTCTCAAAAACCTCTGGATTATATCTGGGTAGCAATGCTTGGCTCCTCCCTCTGGGTTCACATCTCCCAATGGGATGTTCTAGTTCTTATCAGCCATGCAGTGACATTCAATAGTCTGTTATCAGCAATGTCCCCTCCCAGGGAGGTGTGAATGTGGTCACTCAAAGAGAGAGATAAAGAGATAAAGGTCTCTGTGCCTGCGCATAGAGATCAGCGATGCTGCAGGAGCCTCTGGGGTTGCTGTGGCAAATAGCTGGGAAAAAAATAAAGCTGGGAGGTGAGTGGGGAGGTTTTTTTGGAAGGGGGAACATCCCATGCTGCTGTGCCAGTCTGGAATCCCCAAATCTGTTCTCAGGCTCCACAGTCCTCCTCTCTGGGGTTGGTTGCACATCCCAGCAAGAGAAGCCCAAGAATTCCTGGCACACTGAGGGGGGAAAGGCCAGAGAGCAAGGGATTGTGCAGAGGGGTGCTGATGTGAGGTGCAGGATGTTTCTGGCACAGAAAGCTCAGGGATTTTTTCAGGTGAACCATCACTGTGACAGATGTGTGGGCTCACATCTGTGGTCCAGGCTGCAGCTCTGAGAAGTGCAGTAGGAGAGTCCAGTTGTCTTCCCTCTTCCTGAAATTTTTGTAACAGTTCAGGACCAACACTGTTTTTCTGCTGAAATAAAATGTGTGACAGGCTTTTTAGAGCTAACCCTCAGTAAGCTGAGTCCTGGTGGATGCTTGCTGGGACTCTCCAGGACATCAATCCCAGGGCAATCATGAGGATCTGGGATGCCTGCAGAAGCCATCCCCTCAATCACCTCCTCACCACTGCTCTCCAGGTGTTTCCTGTGAGGAGCAAACCAAGGGTCCTTAATGCTGCATCTTTTCACAGGCAATCAGGGATTCTCTCAGCAGGGAAGGTTGTTCATCAACAACTCTCCTGAAAGGAGAAGAGGGAATGGCTTTCCATTGCCAGAGGCAGGGTTAGATGGGATATTGGGGAGGAATTCTTCCCTGTGAGGGTGGGCAGGCCCTGGCACAGGTGCCCAGAGCAGCTGTGGCTGCCCCTGGATCCCTGGCAGTGTCCAAGGCTGGGTTGGATGGGGCTTGGAACACCCTGGGACAGTGGAAGGTGTCCCTGCCAATGGCAGGGGTGGCACTGGATAAACCTGAAGGTCCTTTCCAACCCAAATCCAGGGTTCTGTGATTCCCCATGTCCCTGAGGCACCTACAGACACAGCTGGGCTGCAGTGGGATGCTCCCAGAGGAGCACTGCATTCCTGCAGCCATTGTTCCTGAGGGAATGGCAGTGATGGGGCCCATGAGAGGGGAGGCAGCTCAGCCTTGCTCCAGCTGAGTTGTGGAGCTCAGTTCTGCAGCAGCTCCTTGCAGCCTGCCCAGATGGATGCTGCTGAGTGCAGAGTTGTGACTGCTCTGGAGCTGAGTTATTTACAGCTCACTGCAGCTGACTTACACCATCTCCATCAGCAGAAGGAAACCTTCTGGAAGGAGAGACAGGAGACACAAAAATCCCTCCCTGCTTCTTTCCCCCCCTGTTGTTACAAACCCTAAGCCTGAAGTCTGCAGTGGGGTTGGGGGAAAATCTGTGAAGCAGCAGGGATCTGTGGGGTGAGGTGGGCACCATGGGGAAGCGTGGCAGGAGCTTCTCACTTTGACCTTAATTTGTGCAGTCCCAGCTAAAGTCAGCTCTCCTGGTCAGCTGGAAACAAAAGAGCTTTTCTGTCTGGCCGTGCCCAGCTCCATCCTCACAGCACTGACACAGCGGGCCCTGCTGAAACAAAGGAGCCCTTCAGCATGGCCAGCATCCAGTGTCCTTGCAGAAGGTCACTGCCTGGTGGCTCTGCTTCCCCCAGCCCCAGGGGCCAAGGGATTTGGGTAGGTGTGGGAGATGCAGTGGGAGAGGCACCTCCAGGAGCACTGAGGAGCTGCCAGGGGGCACAGCAAGGTGCTCACCTGCTCTGAAGGAGCTCCAGAGCTGCATCTCCAGAGCTGCTGGGATTGGCAAGTTCCAGGGTTTGGTTTTCACTTGGTGTAGGTTGTGTTTTTGTTTTAATGCTAGAGCTGATTTTCATGCTGGCTGCCAGTTATGTGTGGCTTGCTGCTACTTGCAGCCAGGTTGTGGTTGCTTCCTCCCCATCATTTATTCAGCGTTTCTCCTCTCTCCACTCAAGGTAAAGGTGTTTTTGCTGAATTTTCTCAAGTGGCTTCGTCTCCCTCAATTTCTCTCTGTGCTTTGCGTGTCTCACTCACTCCTTCCTGCTCTGCTTCCTCCTGTGCTCCTCAATCCCCTTGGCTGCTCATCTTTCTGCTTCTTAATCCCTTCTCCTCCCCTGCTCTCCCTTGTCCTTTTGCTGTGCTCTGCACCTGACACATTCCCCAGCAGCATTTCGTCTGCAAGCTGCTTGTCCAGACAAGTGATGGCTGTGATATTTACACGTCCTTCACAGCCCAGTGCACGGATGTCACCGAGGGGTGACCCTGGGGTGGCCTCCCTGCGACGCTGGTGCTCACTCAGCCTTCGCTTGGCTCATCCAGATGGGAAAGGATGGGAAGGGGAGAAAAACCTCCTGGCCATCAATCATCCCTCAGCCTGCCTGGACTGAGATTTGAAGTCTGTAAATCACTTTACATTTGCCTCATGTAAATTTGTTTCCTTCTTCTTCTTCATCTTCTTCTTGTTCATCTTTTTCTGCTTCTTCTTCTTCTTTTTCATCTTCTTCTGCTGCTTCTTTTCATCTTTTTCTGCTTCTTCTTTTTTTCTTCTTCTTCTTCCTCTTCTTCCTCTTCTCCTTCTTCTTCTTCTTCTGCTTCTTCTTCTGCTGCTTCTTCTTTTTCTACTTCTTCTTCTGCTTCTGCTTCTTCTGCTTCTTCTGCTTCTTTTTCTTCTGCTTCTTCTGCTTCTTCTTCTTCTTCTGCTTCTTCTTCTGCTTCTGCTTCTTCTTCTTGTGCTTCTTCTGCTTCTTCTTCTTCCTCTGTTTCTTCTGTTTCTTCTTCTGCTGCTTCTTCTTCTTCCTCTGTTTCTTCTGTTTCTTCTTCTGCTTCTGCTTTTTCTGCTTCTTCTTCTGTTTCTTCTTCTTCTCTTGGTTCTTTGCTTCAGCATGTCAAGCCCTTCCATCTGGGAGCATCTGAGGCGTGGGAGCCCTGCACCCATCCAGGAACATCAGCCAACGTTTTGGGGGCCTTCCACCCAAATTCCCACCAGCTCCTGACTTCCCAGCCATTGCCATAGAATGCTCTGAGGGTTTTGGAGGCTGCAGAGGATGGTGTCCCATGGTGATGTCCCTTGGCCACTAAATAAGCAGCTCAGCTCTGTTGTGTTAAAAAAAATCAGATAAAAATAAAGCACGGAGTTATTCTCAAGTAGTAAAAAATAGATGTGGAATGTGGTGCCTGCCTGCAGTGCACTCCAGAGCTGCAGAGGCACTAGCTGGCACTTTGGCACCAAGGGAGAGCTATTATTTATAGCCAGGCTCACTGAACCATTCCCCCAAAGGATTTTTTCCCCTTTCCTTTGTAGCATCACTGTCCTTTCCCTTCCCCTCACCAGCACCACTGCACTGATTGTGCATGAGGCTGTAAGCAGCACCTTTTTGTCCCTGCTTTAAAGCAGTAGCAGGGGCACATTCCCAGGAGGGAATTCAATCAGCACTGTGCAGCCAGGGGTGGGTTTGATGGATGTCCCTGTGTGTGTCCCTGTGCTCCATCAGAGGTGGATGTTTGTTCCCAAGTGTGGCACTGTGCAGCTCATTTTTCAGGGCTCAGCAGCAGGGTTCTCTTATTCCCCAACTCCCCCCACACCTTTAATTGTGTTTTAAGCCCAAAACCTGGACTTTGGAAGTCCAAAGGCATTTTGGGTGATCAGAAGAGAATAAATCCACATGCTTATTGATTTATGAGCTGCCCAGCATATCTTGAATAACTGATTCACCAGCACCAGGCACTTGGGAGGGTGCAGAGCCCCAGGGCTGAGAGGAGGGGATCAAACCGGGGGGGAGGGGGAGGAGGAGGGGGAGGAGGAAGAAGAAGAGGAGGAGGAGGAGGAAGAAGAAGAAGAGGAGGAGGAAGAGGAGGTGGTGGTGGTGGTGGTTTTGGACATCTGGGGTTGCTCTGGTGGCAGCAGGGCTTTGGCAGGTGTCTCTCTGTGAGGACAGGGGCTGTGCTGGGGCTGGTGATGCTCTGTGAAGGCTGACCTGGAATAGAGGCTGGGCAGAGTTAAAGAATAAAGCAGGGATTTATTAAAAGGATTTCCTCAGTGGATCCACCTTGGGCAGCACAAGAGCCTGGCCCAGGTGAATCCAAAATGGTCACAAAATGGACAACTGGTCATAGGGTCTCTCACTTTTATAAGTTCTGGTCCATTTGCATATTGGAGTTAATTGTCTAGTTACAGCTTTAAGTTATGAATCCCATCCTTCTTGTTTTTGTCTCTTTATTCTGCCATTGTTTGTGCTCTTGGGGCTGAGATTTGGATCATTTGTCCTTGGTCCCCAGCTAGAGAAGGAATTGTTTTCTCTACTCTGTGAAAAGAGCTCACCATCCCCTAATACAAAGCCCAGACCCACACACTAGAGCAGCACAGAACGTGAAAAACACAAAAGCTCCAACCTGAGCAGCAGAGGTGACAGCCCTGGTGTCTCTCGCAGCCCAGCACTTCATCGCAGCCACGGCGTGCCAGGAGGCCGACTACGGCGCCATGATCCGCCACTACTGCCTCAAGGAGTTCCAGCACAGCATGGAGGGCATCGGCCAGCGCCTCTGGTGTGACTGGGACGAGACTGTGGGGTAAGTGAGCCCCCCTGCTCCTCCCTCTGCCATCCTGGGGTTTGTCTCATGGGGGAGCACCCTGGTGTCACTGCTTGGCTGCTGCTGCCGCCCTGCCTCTGTCCCTGCTGCGTCCCCAGGGGGTTTCTCCAAACCTGGAGGGTTTGGAGGGGGGAGCAGGGGATGTTGTGTGCCCAGGCTTTGGTGGGGTTTTGGCACTGTGTGTCTCCTGTGTGTGCTGGGTGAGGTGGGTTGGGAATGTCAGAACAGCCAGGCCTGGGGGCACTGATCACTGGGGTCACTTCTGTCCTGCTTGATCTCCTCATTTGTAATGTGGGTGATGGGATTGAGGGCAACCCCAGCACCTCAGGTGACACAAACCAGGAGGGTTGTGCTGCTGCCCATGAGGACTTCAGCAAAGTCCTGCACCTGAGGAGGAGCAGCCCCAGGCACCAGGATGGGCTGGAGCTGCCCAGAGAGAAACCAGAGTCTGGGTTTGGAAAGCCAGGTGTCTGCTAAGGAAGGCAGGAGCCTCTCTTGGAATGGAAAATGCAAACCTCCTCCCTCTGAATATTATAATTTTGAAATTATAATATCAGGGAAATATAGGGGAATAGGAATAACAGTTCTTTACCAGGAAAAACAAAAATAAATAAAAATGCAGTGATACAGCACAACACTGCCAGAGTCAGAATAGAACCTGACCCCCTGTGTGTCAGGGTGGTGGCACAGTCCCATCCCATGGTGGCTCAGCCCTCCTGCAGTGCCAGCTGTGGTTCTGCTGCAGCAGGGATCCTGCACAAGGGGGGAGTTTCCTCTGCAGCTCCAGGGGTGCTGGGGATGGGCCTGGGCTCCCTCTGGGAATGCAGTGAAGCAGAAAGCTGCTCCTCTGGGAATGCACGGCAGCAGAAAGCTGCTCCTCTGGGAATGCAGGGCAGGAGAAAGCTGCTCCTCTGGGAATGCAGTGGGCAAAGGCTGCTGTGCTGTTCCAAACCTCAGATTGGATCCAGGTAGGAATGCTTGGCTCCTCCCCTGGGCAGAGCATCTCCCAATGGGATGATGGAATTTTATCAGCCATGCAGAGACACTCACTGGCCATGGACAGAAGAGATCTCCTGGAGGGAGGATTGGTGTGGAAGAGATAAAGAAAACTGCCCAAAGAACAGCAGGAAACTGCCCCATCTCTGACTGATACAGAATAGAATATACAGCCCCAGGCACATCCTGCATTTCCAACCTAAAACAACCAGAAAGGGATCTGGGGATTCTGGTGGGCACCAGGTTGAACCTGAGCCAGGAAAGCGTCCTGGTGGGAAAGCATGGGCAGAAACTGAGGCACGGGAGGTCCCCTCTGGACACCAGGAAATGTGTTCTCACTGTGAGGGTGGCCAAACTCTGGCACAGATCTCCCAGGGGGGATGTGGAATCTCCATCCTTGGAGATACTAAAAACCAGCTGAACATGGTCATGAGCAACTACAGGGCCTGCTGTAGGTGGCTCTGTGTGAGCAGGGGAGTTTGGAAAAGGTGAAGTGGATCTCCAGAGGTCATCCCCAGCCTCAGCCATTCTGGGATGAGAGGGTTTTCAAGGAGGGTTTGGAAGTCAGGGTGGTGGTCATGCTCCATCACACAGCAGTGGAGCTCCAGTAGGAGAAGACCATGGCCCTGCTGTGTGCTGGAGATTGATGGGTTAATGAAGAGGCAGACTGGGATCCCCATCAGGAGGGCTCACAGCTTCTTTGATATATTTTCCAGGAGGTTTTTCATTTTTGCTCAGCACTCTTGCTTCTCCAGACAGTTCAAAACCCCCTGAGTCAGTGTGAAAACCCCATAACCCCGAGATGTCCTCAGAGCCTGGCTGTAAGAAATCCCAAACTGTCTCACCGGGGCTGCTGGCTCAGCCCCTGCTCCCACAAGTTGTGTGTTGATTTTCCCAAGCAACTAGAGGGAGAGGCTGCAGTGGGATGGCCGTGGCAGCAGCCTGCTCAGCCTCCTGTTTGTAATCAGTGTCAGGGAGCCAGCTGGGATTTATGACTTGGGAGCACAGGAGATGCAGCTCTGCTGCCCTGGTGGAATGCTTGGGAGCATCTCTGTGGGATGAGGAGGGTGGAGAGGGACACCCCACACATGCACTGTGAGGATTTGTTGGGTTTTTTTGGGGAATTTCCTTTGGCTTTGGTTTTATTTTTATTGCAAACAGTGCTTTTCTTGGATAAGCTCTTTCCTATTTATAGTCAGCAGAGCTGAATCTTTTGGTACCACCACGGTGTAGATCTGCTGAGATGGTTTTGATTGAAGCTCAAAGACTGGTCAGGGCTGGCTGTGTGTTGGTGTGAGGGCTTGAGGGAACAACCCCCCTCCTTCCCCCTTCTGCTGACTTTCCATCTTGTGCCTTTCCATGGCCTTTCCCTGGGAAAATGAACAAAAATGAGCTCATGTGACAGCAGCAGGGATGGGGATCAGCTGGAGACAGGGAGCAGATGCTGCTGTGTGCCATGAGTGGCTTGCACAAAAATTAGGAGTTTTGGTGAGATTTCTGTGGTGTCCTGCTTCGTGGCTCTTTCTTCAGGGATCCATCAAAGGTTGGACTTCAAGATCTTGGAGGTCTTTTCCAATGATTCTGTTCTGTGAATCTAAACATACTATTAGGTTTTCCTTCCCCTTGATCCATGGCAGAATGGGGGGGAAGAAAAGAGAGCAGGAAGACTGGGGGAGGTTTCTGGTCTTGAGAAGCCTCATCAGAAATGCCCAGGGCTGCTGATGTTGTTCCAGCCCTGCCCATCTTGTTCTTTATCTCTCATGTTTGTCTCCTAAAGAGCTTCAGCTGAATTTCTTACCCTTGAGGCACTTGGAGGAAATGTTGATAAGCTTGCAGGGTTCAATTTGATTGTCTGAGTCCATTTGCTCCATGCAAACACATGGCTCAGGGTTATTTGAGAGATGACATTCCTCTGATCCTCCTGTGCCCTCAGGACAGTGGGAAAACTGGGCAGAAACAGTTCAGTGACTGCAGTAAATCAGCTGCAAGGATGTGGGGTGTGGGTGGACTCAGCACCTTGCTCCCTGGATGTGTGTGGGAATCTCCATCTCCTTTTTGGGGAAAGAGAAGTTGTCCCAGCAGGAGTGGGGCACAGCTGGCTGGTCACCCCTCTGGCTCTGGGGGAAGGATTTTGTCTTCCACCAGGTGTGAGACAAAGAAATGGGAATAAAGCACCTGCCTAGAGCCTGTTCTCTGCAGATCTTCCCTCAAACCAGGGCATCTCAGTGCTTGAAACCTGCCTGAAATGAGGAGTGTTGGGAGGTTCTGCCTCTGTACCACCAGCAGCATCGTGTTGGGATGATTCCCTGGATGCAGCATTTAGCAGGGAAATGCCCTAAGCTCCATCATTCCTGCTCAGTTGAGGATGGGAACATCTTGACACACACACAGAGACTCTAAAACTGGAAGACAGGATGAGTTTTAAAGTGGGTGTGCTTTTATTTGGCATGGGGACATCTCCACAAAGCCATGCCTGTCTCCTGTTCACTCAGATTTTCTTTTATCCCCTAGAATGTTACATATGCACTAAGGTTCACAATAAATAATTTCCTGGCTCCCCTCCCTCAGCTTCATGTGCTAATCAGCTTATCAGTTGTCTCTGGTGGTCCTAGGGGATGAAGTAAAGTTGTCTTCCTCAGGGCTGGCACTCTGACCCTGCTGCCTTGCACATGCCTACTGATCCTTTGGCCGCTGTCCAAGGCAGGAGATTCACCCACATTCATCAGGTTTGAGAGGCCCAAGGAGCCTCATTATCTCAGCATCCTTGCATTCTGTATCCTGTTCTTGATAAACATCCTTCCCCTTATCAGACATCCTTGCATTCTTCTTGTTGTTTTGCACATATTCCTTTCCCTTCTCCTGAGACCAAGGATGCAGCAAATATTAAGCAATGCCCATCATTTATGTGGCTATTCCTAATCAATACCTGCTAATTTCTGTGATCAATATTAACATAGATATCCTCTAGTTTCTGACCCCATGTTTCAATCTGATAAATTAATTGTCTCAGCAGAGTCTGTAATCATGGGTCACTGGTCCTGTTTATAGGCAGCACATGCTGCTCTGGGGATGGGTTTAGTAGTTGGTTGTAGGTTGAATAACTGAGTTAAAAGAGAAGAAATTGATAAAACAAAGAAAGTAAAGAAGTTTTCTCCCCTATAAGATAAAAGTTTAGCACATAAACTGCTTTGTCTAATCTTACCTGGGGGGTTTCTCCTTCCACTGCTCCCCCTTGCCCTCAGAGGCATCAGCTGAGCTCCTGCACCACTGCTCCTGTCCTGATGTAGGCAGGGGCTCTCCCTGGAGCAGAGTGCTGGGTGAGCTTGGGTTGGGCCATGGGGACAAGCACCAACCCTCTGGGAAGGTTTGTCCAACCCCCTTGAGCTCTGCTGCCTCTCTCAGCATTGCTTATTTAGGGAAAATGGATGGATTTTGATATTCAAGTTCTTTTGAGGGGCTGAGGGATCTCGTGTGAGCTGTTGCCACTTTGGCTGCCCTGGGACTCAAAAGCCAGACTGGAGCTGCATCTCGGGATGTTCGGTGCCTGAGCTCTGGCCAGGAGCTCAGCTGTGCCCAGTGCATTATCCCCAAATCAGCCTGGCTATTTTGACTGCAGCTCCAGCTCCATGGGAGTGGTGGCTGGGCCAGGGGGATTAGCTGTGGTCTCCCTGGGGGCAGCTATTTCAGGGATGTGGAGCCTGGGGTGCCCTGCCCACCCCGAGTGCGTCAGCAGGCGCTGATGACTTGGGGATATTTGTCCTGCTGGGCCCTGGCCAGGGAATGGATTTGCAGGAGGGTTTGTGCACAGGGGGATGCTCAGGGTGCTGAGGGCTGCCACAGCTGTGGGTGTCACTCCAGCCCAGCCAGGCATCTTCATCCCAAATATATCCAGGCTGTGGCATTCCTGAAAATCTCCATGGAATGCTTTCCCCGGAGCTGCAGGGGGAAAGGAGCTCACCAGGGGGATCATGGTGCTGCTCTGACAGCTGCAGCCAGGGATGGAGCTGCTCTCCCAGCTGGCAGCACACTCACACTCTATCTTCAGGTTATTTGTCCATTATTTCCACAAAACAGATTGATCCATTCTTTTATTATCTCATTATCTGCTCATTTATCTTCAGCTTGCCAGGTCCCTTCTGGATACCCCTTTAGCCTGGCTCCAGGCTCGCCCTGCAGCCTTGCAGAGGAGGAAATCAATGTTTTCTTTTAATTTGCAAAGCAAAAGTGAAGCCTTGTGGTGTTTTCTTTTTCCCCTTCTGAAGCAAGGAATTGAGGGAATGTAGGAAATTCTGGGATACTCACTGAAAAAACCAAAGCTGTCAGTCCTGTGAACCCCAGTCCAGTGCAGCACCATCCACATCCAAGTGCTGTCAAGGAATAAATGCCAGAGCCAATTCCAGCCTTGGCTGCAGTGATAAAAAACCCCAGAGGAATTCCTTAGGATTTATAGCAGTATAAGCATTCAGATGCCATCAAACCCTAAATCATTCTTTGAGTGCTTCCCAGCATTCCCATCCCCATCCTGCCTGCAGCCCTTCATCCCCTCGCAGTCCAGCCACAGCATCCTTTAAAGCCAAACCATTGCCATGGTGACAGGGACAACAGTTGGAACTGCAGTTCACTTTGGGTAGAGAAAAAATCCTCCAAAGCACAGCCAAGCTTTTCAGGGCCAGGTGTCTGTCTCCTGGCAGTGCTGGGATTGTTTGGGAAAACCTGCCCTGCTCCCTGTGCTATCCTACAGTGGCTGCTTCATATTTTTGTGGAGGAGATGGTGTTTGGGAGATGGAGGCTTGCAAATGAGCTGTGGGCTTGTCTGAAAGCCAGAAGCTTGGCTCCAGGCAGAAAGGAAGCTTGGAGCAAAGTTTGTTAGGGAGGCTCTCCTGTTGAGTCAGGGGATGCAGAAAGGACCCCCTGCCTTCCTCAATTTCCTGCGGTGGGGTCTGGGTGTGGCTGCATCCAATTATTTCCTACATAGCTATTTAGGGAAGTTATATTGCCCTGTTTATTGAAACCAACCTTAAGCAAAGCTGTTAAAATGAGCAAAATAATTGTTGTGTAGAGACTGATGTCACCCATGTGGGCAAATCCTGACCCCCCCTTCTCCATCCCTCCGTGGGAACTTTCACAAACAGGGTAAAGTTCAAGCTGCTTTACCCCCACTGAGGCAGAGCATCCTCTCTCCAGAGAGTTTAACTGTGCCTGAGGCTCATCCTTGCAGCCTTGGCTCAGCTCTGCCCTGCTGAGTGTGCTGGGTGTGGGGGGAACACGAAGTTCTGGGGTGGCAACAGCAGGGCAGGAAAGCAACCCCCCCTCCCTGAGGGATTTCCCCAGAGCCCAGGCTCAATTCCCAGTGGGAGCAGGCTGGCCTGTGCTGTCCCAGTAATGTGGCCCTGCCTGTGAGAGGAGAGAGCAGCAGATGCTGCTGTGCACAGGCAGTGGGACACGTGCAGCAGTGGCAGGAAGGGCACAGCCAGGCCCAGGCAGCAGCACTGTTGCTCTCCAGGGGGATCCTGATCCTGTCTGACAGGGCACTGTGAGCAGCCTGGACCTGGGGTTAACCCTGGGTACCCCTTCCCAGCCCATGGATCCCCTCTGTTGGCACCTGCTGTGGCAGGAGAAGGGCCCCAGTGCCCTGTGACTGGTGCCTTTGGGATGGACAGGAGATGATGGAGGCTCACAGGGCTCTTTGGGAGTGTGTGAGATGCAGTGGGAGAAATGAGAGCACTTGGCCATAGCTGAGAGCTCAGCTCATGGACAGCAGTGCCATGGCCAGGTGAGCTGTGTGTAACCAGGGCAGAAATCAGCTCCTGAGGAGCACCAGCCTTGCTCTGCCCTGGCCAGGAGCTCAGCAGCTCTCAGTGTCCCCTCTGCCCTGGCACCTGTTCCTGAAAACAGTTTATTTTCCCTCTGGGACTCTCCCACTCATTCCCACTGGCCTCAGGGGTGTGTGGGGCCAGAGGGTGAGAGATCCCACCCTGCTCTAATGAAAACAGCAAAAACACAAGGGACAGGAGACTTAGGGTGTGTTAAGCCACCCCATTAAGGTGGAGGGACCCCTCATGGCCACCTCCTTGTGTCCCCATGCTGCTGGTGGGGCTGTGGCTGCCCAGCTCTCTCCTCAGCTCCATCCTCACATGCTGGAATACTCTGCTGCCTCCTGGAAAGGGCAGTGCCAGTTTATCCTTCCATTTGCTGCCCCTGCTGGGCTCTGGTTCCTTGCATGTCTCACATACACTGATGGGAGCAGTGATTTATCCCCATGGAAGTGCAGTTGGAGCCAGGGAAGGGCTAAGCCAGCTGCACCATGGCCCTTCAGCTTTAAAAATAGCTTTTATTTGCCTGTTAACGCTTTCCCTCTGGTTCCTGAAGTTGCTGCAGCTCCTGAGATCTCCTAAGGATGCTGATGAATGAGAAATGGTAATTCTGCACACTGGGATGCTGAACAGAAGCTGCTTTTAGCAGCTGCAGGCCATGTTAATTAAATCTCTGGCTGTGTGGGCACAGCCTGCCCCAAAACCCCAAACCCCAGGTGAGGAGCTGTGCTGGGGCTGTGCACAGGGGCTGGGAAGCTGCTTCCAAAATATTTCTTTCCCCCAGGCAGGTTTTTAATTGGAGAGCTGGGGTTTGCTTTGCTTTGCTGCTCTAGGATTTGACATGACTAATTGGGATGGGGGGGAAATTGTATCTGGGTTTTTATGCATGGCCAGTTCTAAAGCAGAGGGGATTTAGCTGTCAGTTTTAAACAGGGAGGGTTTAGATGTCATTTTTAAACAGGGAGGGTTTAGATGTCATTTTTAATGCAGGGAGGGTTTAGCTGTCATTCCAGAGCATGGCTGGATGGCCTGGCACAGGGACAGTGGCTCTGGCTCAGGGCTGCTCCTGCTTTTCTAGGTATTTTTTAAAAAATGGAAAAATGGACTTGCTGGTCTGAGAGGGGTGGGATGGGCTGTGAGCCTGCCCAGTTGGTTTCTATGCAACCTCCCCAGTTTTAGGCAAATTAAAGAAGATTTTTAAGTATATTCAGTTTTATTTATTTCTGTCCCCCTTTGGACTGAGCTCACACAAGCTCTGAAGGCCAAGTTGGGACAGGTTTCCTGAAGGTCTTCTTTAAATGTGGGTCTGGCCTGTATTTTCTTACAGCACCAGTTCAGCCAGGAAATGGTGCAAAATTGAACACAAACCAAACAAAACCCTCCAAACTTGCTTCTTGGTATTCCTGTAAATACTACTTCTGTTTTCATTTCCTTCTGTAAATTAAACTACCACTATGTCACTTCATAAATGAAAACTGCTTTTGGATGTGAGTGAGAACTTAAAAGTTGCCATCAAATGTGGGAATTTAAAAAAACCCTATAACCTTTTTACCTCTCTAGCTGTGAACTCAAAACCCCATATATTTTGTAGGTTACATAAATTTTCAAAAACCCTCTATATATTTTTATGGGGCTAGGTATATCCAGCTGCAAACTCAAAACATGGCTACAAAATTTAAGAACACAGATTTGTAGTAGAATCTCAGGTACACATTTCTGTAACGGAATATAAAATACTGTATATGGAGGGGTTTTGTATATATAATATATACTGTGCAGGGAGGGATATATTATATGCCAAAGCATATAATATATCCCTCCCTGTATGGTATATATTATATATATAATATATATTATATATTACAATATATATTATATATATAATATATAATACAATATATACTATATATACAATATATATTATATACACATTATACACTATATACAATATATATTTTAATATATATAACTATATATATGTATAATATATAGTATATATACTATATATAGTATACTATATATGGTATATATAGTGTATATATAGTATATATTCTATATAAAATATAGAATATATACATTATGTACAATATACATATTACAATATATAATACAATATTTTATATGCAATGTATACTGTATACAATATATAGTATACTATATATAGTACATATACAACATGTATTATATATATTATATATATAAAAGATATATGATGTATATGACATCTATTCTACTCATTATAAATTACATAGTATATAGTTTGTATTTTATATACACTGTATACTATATATAATACATATATACAATATATAGTATATATGTACTATGTATAGTATAGATAGCATATATACTATATAGATAATATATACCATATGTACATGTATTGTAATATATATTATATATAATACATATATTATGTATATGATATATATGAGACATTCTATGCTATGCTATGCTATGCTATGCTGTGCTGTGCTATTCTACTCATTATAAATTACATAGTATATATTTTGTATTTTATATACACTGCATATAATGTATACAATATATACAATGTATAATATATATAGTATATATATACCATATATATGTACACTTATATATGGTATATATACACTATATATGTATATACTGCATATAATGTATACAATGTGTACTATATATAATACATATATACAATATATAGTATATATGTACTATATATATCGTATATATAGCATATATACTATATAGATAGCATATATACTATATAGATAATATATACCATACGTACTATATGTATTGTAATATATATTATATATAATATATCTATTATGTGTGTGATATATATGAGATATTCCATGCTATGCTATGTTATGCTATGCTATGCTATGCTATTCTACTCATTATAAATGACATAGTATACATTTTGTGTTTTATATACACTGCATGTAATGGAATCCCAGTAGTGGATATCGCCCGGGGGGAGGGTGGCGTGGCCGCGGCCGGGCGCTGGTGGCGGTGCCACCGCGGTGCCAGCCGGTGTCCCCGTGTTTTGCAGCACCTACGGGGAGCTCACCAACTGCACGGCGCTGATCGCCGAGAAGCTCGACTGCTACTGGCCCAACCGGCTGGTGGACGAGTTCTTCGTGGCCGTGCACAGGCAATACTTCAGGAACTGCTCGCCGTCGGGCCGGGCGCTGCACGACCCCCCGAACGGCGTGCTGTGTCCCTTCATCGTGCTGCCCGTGCTGGTCACCCTGCTGATGACAGCGCTCGTCGTGTGGCGGAGCAAACGCAGCGAGGGCATCGTCTAGGGGCGCGGGGAGGGACGGGCGGGTGTTCCCTGGATTTGGGAAGAGCTGCCGGAGGGTACCGAGCCCCGGCGGCAGGGACAGCATCGGCTCCGCTCCTCCTCCGCCCGTGTGCCCGCTGTTCCCCAGCAAATGGCATTTCAGCGGCGGGTGCTGGGCGGAGCGGGGACTCCGCGGGGCTGCCCCCGCACCGGCTCCGCTCCGCCTCTCCCAGCGTGTGCGAGCGGGGGAATTGTAAAGGGAAAAACCCCAGCGGGGTGTGGGGAATTGAAATCCTGCCAGCGGGTCTGGGGGCGCCTGAGCATCCTCAGCTTCCTCTTTGTCCTGTTCTGGGCTCCCCCACACGTGGAAAGGCATCTTCTCCCCCAGCCCCCCGCACAAGGTTTGCCTGGGAGCTGGGGAGCAACGCGGGGAGGTCGGTGGTGGGAGCGGGTGCTGCCCTGGGGCTACTAACAAGGAACGGGAATAAGGTGCTTTTCCTAAATAAATAAAGAAAGAAATACCTGAATAAACCAGGTGCCTGTCTCTGTGAAGGCTGAGCTGAAGCCTCCCCCTCAGTGCCCTCATTCTGTGGTGGCAGAGACCCCCAGCAGTGGGATCAGCTCCAGAGCAGGGAGCCTGGGCAGCACCTGGGATTGGATGGGATGGGATGAGGACCCCCAACCCCACCCTGACAGCTCCAGACCCCCTCAGTGCTTTGCTGGCTCAGGAAGGGGTTCCCTGGGGACACCCAGCTGCTGTTTACTCCTCACTCTCACATTTCCCAAAAAACCCCAAAACCCAGTGGGACATCCAGCCTCATACATGGCCCACCCAGCCCAGACCCCCTCTAACTCAAACCAATCTATGACTCTGGCAGAAGCATAGATTAGTTCCACCTATACAAATACACATAAAAACAAATATGTATTTATGTAAATACATACCCCCACCCCCTTCCCTCCAATCTCCTCACCTTCATGAAAAATTCCATTTATTTTGCTGGACTGTGAGGTGATGAGATCTAGATTCCCTCCCTCCCCATGAGCACAAAGCAATGCTCAGACCTTCTTGTACAATATTTAACAGTATCCAAACTTTATTATTCTGCTCATCTCCTCCAGGCAAGCAACAATACAGGGCAGGGGTGAGACAGGATTGCTGTGGGAGGCAGGGAGGGCTCTGATGGCTGCAGCTCTGTGCTCACAGGGCTGCTGGGGCTGGCACAGCTTTCCCAGCTCTGCCCTGCCCTGGGCACAGCCCGAGTGAAGCCATCCGTGGTGACAGCCCAAGCAATGGGGACTGTGCTCCCTCCTCGTGCTGACAGCACCAGGCTGCCTCCACAGCAAGATCCACTTTGTTACAGCAACCTGGTTGAGTTTTTCACTCAAGAACAAGAGAATCCTTCTAATACCATAAGCAACATCCAGATGTGTTTCCCAACCTTGCTATTTCTGTGAGTGTTTTATCCCCTACCTTTGCTGATATATCTGTTTTGGCAGCAAAGATCTCTCACTGCAGGTGCCTGCTTAAAAAACTGAGCTGATTCTTGTTTCCCTGTGAATGCTGTCTGCAGGTGAAGCTCTCCATGCCAATCCCTGCATTTCACTCCCTGCTTTCCAGGCCTCCAGCAACAGCTACAGGAGCTGCTGAAGCTGCAAAGGAAAAGGCACAGGGAGAACTCAACACAGAAGTTTCATTCCTACAGTTTGCACCCCAGCTCTGCTGTGCTCTTGAGGGAGATTGGTTTCATTTCCTCAGCATCTGCAGCAGAGGAACAGCAGGAGAGAATGAAGGGGGAGTAAAACCCCAACAGTCAATGGCCAAGTGTCACACACACACTTGCTCTGCATGAAAACACACAAATATTTATTTCCTAGTTTGCAGAAGCTCAGCTGGGCTCCATCAGCTCCTCTGTGTGCTCCCAGTCCTGGAGGATGCCCAGGGAGCTCTGGCACCTGGACTGAAGCCTCTCCTGCAGGCTCCCAGTGCCACCCAGCTCCTTACAGAAAAGGCACCTGCAGCACCACATCCTCCCAAATCCAGAGAGCCAAATGTGCACGAGTGGGGGAATGTGCTGTGGTTCCAGCTGTGTCCTTCCCTCCAGTGCAGGAATCCTGAGAACACAATCAGGTGCTCTCCAGGTAACAGTGCCTAAATTTACCTTCATCAGAGCAAACAGCATCTGATGCTTCCTCACCACATCCAGATTGGAAAGCCTAAGGCAGATTTCTTTTTTTAAAAATCTCCCTTCCATTATTTTTTTCACAGAAATATATAATATATATATATTTATATATATAATTTTACTAATACTAAACATGTACTTAAGTTAGATATTAGCCTGTATTTCTTATAACTACTTCACACAATGAGTAGAAACAAAAAACCAATAAACTTGTAGCCCAAACAGGGCCTGAAATTAACAATGTAAAAATTCCAAACTGTGACAAAAACATACTTACATTAAACAGCATTGAGAACTTCAATACCAGAAGCAGAATCTCATTTTGCACTTCCACTCTGGCAAGCTCTAAGCCTCAACTGAGTGATTCTGAGAAAAAGCTCATTTTGTTTTTCTGTTCATCAAAGGCAACAGTTTAGTGATTTGGTTCACAGGAGACCATTTATTGCCAACTCGAAGTGTTCCAAAAACACACCACCTTTTCTGCTTGGGCTGTTTGGGTTTGCTTTTTTCCTTCCCCCCCCTCCAGATTAGGCAAGAGTTTAAAAAAAAAGTGTAATTACAATTTCAATAGTGACTTCTTTTAACTTCTCAAGCATACCTCATCAACAGGATATACAGTACAGTTCAGAAGAGTAAACATTTGTAAAAGGAAGCAGACAACTTTTTCAACCAACAGACACAATTTCTTGCTGTATTTATGCTGAACTCTCCTTTGAACATGGACAGGTTATGAAGTTAGTTTTCTTCTTCAGAACAACATGGACACAGGACTGGTACAAGCCAGGCTGCTTTGGCTGCTGCTGAGGTTAAGGACAGCTCTGGAGCCGTGGTCCTGCCATCCATCCACCCCTTCATCATCTGGCGTAGCGCTTAATGTAATCTTCCACTTTATTCCGAAAGTCCTCCTGCAGGGAAGCACAGCTCTGTTAGCCAGGCACAGCAGGGATGGGCTCACAGGGAAATGTGCCACTGGCAGGAGCCCTGAGTCCTTACCATGAGTTCTCCACAGCAATTCCACTGGGGAATCAAGTGGGAAAAACCTGCCATCACCAGCTACAGCTCAGGTGCATGTACGAGCCTGAATGAGAGATGTGGGACTCCAGGGGCTCTCCAAAATCCAGGGCTGTGGGTGACAGAGCTGTGCCTACAGCTGTCAGCTCCAGCTGCAGGCAGCCCTGGAGACCCTTAGTTTAGGTTACAATGCATTATATACTTTTCTTTTGGTTATTACAATGCATTCTATACTTTTCTTTTGGTTACAATGCATTATATACTTTTCTTTGCTGAGCATCTTAATACAGCAGAACCAATCTATACCTTAACTATTATCTATAGCCCATCACAACTATCATAATTACCATATTCATGTTACTGTTCTCCAGTCACTAAAAGTCAGGACATTACAGTTTAAGCTAGAAGTTGCTTTTCAGTTCTCTTGCAGTAGAAAATTCTGAGACCTTTTTTCTACTTGCAGCATTTGCTGAC